>WNNJ02002982.1:0-60295 GCA_012934845.2 Pomphorhynchus laevis
TATCGAGAATAGAGGAGAACGTGTTAGCTATACGTTTTCTTGATGAAATGTATTTGAAGAGTGAGCCAGGATCACGACGACATCGTTGGGATAAATTCTTTTCAAAGATTACTCTCGTACGTCTCTTCAAGGATGTTACCCTGTTTCTATACTGTCGGTATTGCTCAAAACTAGAGTTACCTGCTTTATAATTACAATATGCCTTGCGTCGTCGAGCCAGTGCTTGTTTGAGTTCTCGATTAAACCAACGAGGAGATAAGCCGACGTCAGTTTGACGTACAATTGGAGCGTAGCGGGTAAGTATTGAATACAAGGTGTCTTTGAAAAACAGCCAGGCGGAATCAATACCCACAGTATAAGCATCAGGCCACGAAACGGTAGAAAGGAACTCCTTTATTTTGTTGTAGTCGGCTTTAAAAGGGTTGAATCTATTAACAAAGGAATTATATATAGGGATACTAATTCCAAGATCTATTAATAAGGTGACATGATCAGAACAACCAACTGGATCCAAGTGATTAACGCTAGTGACAATATGTCCTGGAGCAGACAAAACCAGATCAAGAAGAGAACGAGACGTAGAAGATATTCTGGTAAATCCATTGACATGTTGGGTAAGGTATAGATCATTGATTGTTTGAAGTAACACAATCGAACCAAAGTCAGACGGCGAATTAAAACTGTATGTATTCCAATCTATTGTAGGCATGTTAAAGTCACCAACAACCAATATTGGCTTATTAGGGTCCGATAGCTGGTATAAACGTTGCACGATGCTATCAGTGCATGAAGTAGGGCTGCGGTAAACGACTACAAGTATCAAGGAGAATGGCCGGTATAATCTGACCGCTAAAAGTTCGTTTGAAGTTAGGGGGTCGTTAAAAGTTTCTACGACACGGAACTTTATTGTGTCACGTATATATAGTAATATACCACCACCCTGTTTAGCTATTCTATCGCTGCGGCACGCATTATATCCTTTCAACAAAATTTCATTATCGGAGATAGAAGGGTTTAGCCACGATTCCGTAAAAGCTGCAATTATCGGTTGATGGTCGTGAATCAGTAATCCAATCTCATCAATTTTATTTAACACACTACGCACATTAGAGTATAGAATTTGGTGGGAAGCTTTGTTTATTGTACATCTAGATGACGAACTCTTTTGAGTTCCCGACTTGAACAAGGCAATAGAGTTTCTTATGAAATTTTGGTAGATGCACTCTGTAGGCATGCGGTCGGCGTCGGAGCACGCTGGGAAGCAATATTTGCTTTGTTCAAAAGACCTTGCCAACGGATGTGGAGGCGCCGCCGCACTACCTGAAAATTCTGAATTGTTAGGTTGTTTTCACCATGTGCCAGTCTTTGAGCTAGTTCCGATTTTGCCATTGATAAACGTGTACGATCAGCGGGGTCCAGGTCTCTAAGAATACGGGTGCCGGAACCTTTCAGGTGAAATGAGTTACGATGTATGAGCTGCACAATTTCACATGAAGTAAACACAATTTTGAGGAGGCGTGGTCGATCGTTGACGGACGAAGGAGCACGACCTAGCCGGAAGACAGCTTTGAGACGCATATCTCTCACAGCTTCACAAGATGATGATCCATTTAAGACAGTCGTTAGAATGGATCTGACATGTATTAAGTCATCATCAAGTCTGGCCTGATTGTTTAGGGCATCGGACTCCTTAATGTTAGCAATTAAAATGCATTTGTTTCTATCACAAACAGCATTTGAACGGGGTCTGTTTGAGCAACCAGTACTATGTACAAGGGTACGATTGTGCTTTTCGTGAAAATCATTAATACAATCTACCTTAACAGGTTGCGTGTTATGAGATAGTTGGTTTATACGAATTGCGGGAGTTTGCGATCTATCAAATGACCGGGTATGCAAAGTTTTGTCGTTGTTTATAGCCGTTTCAGTCATATAACTGGTCGGTCGTATTACAAGAGGCACACCATTGTTAACCGAAACCGTCTGTTCGCCAATATTCTTAGACATATTTTGATCTCTTCCGGGAATGTCATCACAAAAAATCGATTGGTTGCAAACAGTATGTCGAACAGTATCATTTGATTGGCTTGTAGAACGATTTGGAACATGACGTGACACTGAGTCTAGCTGGGCATATGAACTATTTGGTGATGGTAGCCTGTTACCCGTTAGCAACGAACATACTTGTCTCTGAAGTTCGAGAACGTTTGTCTCTAAAGTAGCTGCGCAAAATCCACAAATAAAATCTTTATCAAGGAAATTGACAGGTAGTTGACGTGGTATCCACACAGTGGTCCAAACAGGACATTGTGAATTAGAACATTTAATGTCACGGTGACTACTTCCGTCTGTAGATGATATGTCCTGGGAGATATCAACAGAATTGGCCTGCAAGGCTTGCTCGTCTTTGGACCGACTTTCATGTTGTCTTACTGAACGCTCACTGTCATCATCTCGCTTAGAAGGAACAACAGCTGCTTTACGTGGTCGACCTCTTGTCATTTGTAATTTCGTTCCTCGTTGTTTTGTGTTCCTCGTTTGTATTTACTTTAGATCTCAAACTTTTTTTGTTTATAATTATATTAAATACGTAGACTCAGTTAGCTGATTTAATTTTTTATTTTTTATTTATGATTTCAAAATAAATTAGCATTGATAGGAAGGTGCAGCTTTCAATTTGAAAACCTACTTATGTTTGCAATTATCAAACTAGTCATATATAGTTTGTTTCCTAATTTAAAGTTGAAACAATTGTGTAGTCATTGTTGCATTTAAATTTTGATGACTATTTTTATTATGCATGTTGCTTCAATCTAATGTAATTCTATTTTAATTTGAAATCGTGAATGATTTCAAATGAAGTATTTCATTCAATCTAATACAATACTGCAGACGAGTGAAATGATCGTCTGTGAACATTAACAGAACCGAAACGTGAAACGTAGGTATTGGATCAGTAGCTGATGAGGTCCATCAATACTGAAATATAGCGTACTACTGTTAGTCAATAGATAGGATTGTAGCAACGTGCAGAATAAAAATAGTCATACAAAATTTCAAATTGTAATTTTTAATTATTATAAAAAAGACATATCCTATATGTCTGTTCAGTCTGCTTACGAAAAAAATCGATTAAAATTAAACAGCATATAGAAGTAATAGAGTTAATAAAATCTGGGGATAAGATAGCTTTTTTATATCATATATTTGTTTCAAACATTTCCGCAATCGCTTCTTAAATAGAATCAGCGTTGTGGAGGCACCAACGTATTTAGGATGGCTCTTCTACACATTTCTCCCCCGTATCACTTCTCAATAATTTACATCATTTCGTAAAAATCATACCCAGTAACATTTCCGATCAACCGATTCAACACTCCACTTCTGTAACACATGCTCCAACCTATCTTAATTCTCCTTACTCTACCTCTCACGTATCACTTTCCAATAATCAACATCCGTCCATCAAAATCATTTCCAGTAACATTTCCGATCAACTGATTCAACACTCCACTCCTGTCACACATTCCCCAACCTATCTTAATTATCCTTACTCTACCTCCCACGTATCACTTCCAAATAATTTACATCCTTCCTTCAAAATCATATCCAGTCACATCTCTGATCAATCGTTTCAACACCCCGCTCCTGTCACACTTGCTTCAATCAATATTAATTCTCTATGAAGCACCCCAGTCATTTCCACCTCTATCTGCTAATCTACCTCGACTCTTACCAGCTCTGTCTGTCCACCACTTCCATGAAATCGTTTTCCTTCGCGCGATCGCTGTATTATCATATCAAACTTAAAGCTTTCCGAATCTAATTCTCCACAATCTCGCCTCGATGATGATGTATCTGCTTTCAGGTCTATCCAAGCAACCATTCTTCCTGATGATAACCCATCCTTCTTCAATAATATCGCTCCTGTATCCTTTATTCGTTTAAACAAATCCACTAAATCCAATCATCTCAGTCCTCCACTCTTAAAAATCGTTTTCCGACATAGTTCACATGCCTCTTCAGTACTCTCCCAACGTTTTAAACTTCTTACCACTTCATCTACCTGTCGTATCCTTTCTGACCGCTCTTCTTATGATATTGCCCACCTCAATTTAGCTCGCATTGAGAAACATCGACGTGAAACAAACGGTGAGTCATCTCTATCAATCCGTAAAATCAACGGAAATTTTCACGTCCTACGCACGAGGCCAAAAATCCGATGGCGTCCCACCATTCTTCTTTGCTAGTCGATCTCGCTCCTAAACATACTTTTCGTCTTAGTCTTTTTAACACTCGCTCCATTCTTCATAAAGCTGATCTGCTCCTTGATATCTTCGATCAATTATCTATCGATTTTCTCTGCATTACCGAATCCTGACACTCTGACTCTGACAATCTTGCTATCCGTCGTCTATGTCGCTCTGGTTGTTCTTTAGTTAAATCAGCTCGTTAATTGTCTCTTCCACGTATACTGTTTCTAACCATGGCAGTATCGTTGCCATTGCTCGTCACCCAACGTCTCTAAGTAAAATTAATGTTAACATCCGTTGCACTTCTTTCGAATTGCTAATATGAAGATCATCAATTCGTTTCCCTCTTCTACCTGTGATTGTATACCGTCCAGGCTCAGCTGCCCCCTCACGTATGTTCCATAGCTAGCTTGCAGATCTTTATCACTGCTTATTGTCTTATACTCCTTCATTTGTTCTCGGTGACTTTAACATTCGTCTTGATCGCCCGGCTGACTCTGACTCTATCACTTTAACTAATCTTTTTTCTGATTTTAACTAATAAATTACTTTCAACAAGCCCAACTCATATTCTCGGCAGTGTTCTCGACATCATTGCTGTTCCTAACTGCTTCAATGACTATACCTCCTTGTCAATTACTGATCCTGGTTTGTCCGATCATTTCCTTGTCACTCTTACTCTTACTCGTCCCCATCCTCCTTCTCCGCCTCCACCATTATCCACACCAAGTCGACCTGGAAACTTCTCGATATCCTTATTCTCTGCACAGCCTTACTTAATTATTCACTCTTTTCACCTCCTCCTAACTCTCTCTCCCGGTAATCTCTGTATTCTGTTTGACTCTGAACTTACGTCGATCCTCAATAACCTTCTGCCTAGTTGACTTCGACTTTCTCAGCGCTTGTGCCATGCTGTCTGGTTCGATTCTGACTGTAGTCTTTCTAAGCGTCGACTCCGTCACTCTTTTCGTGTGTATAATCGCTTTCTTAAACGTTCTCCCAACTCACTCACTCCAAATCTCAGTGATTCCTACTTTTCTCTACGCCGTTCACATCTCATTATTATACATACTAAACGTACTCTCTTTTGACGAAATCAACTCGAGTCATCTTCCAACTCTAAGTCTCATTGAAAAATCTTTAACTCAATTCTTTCACGATCATATACCCCTTGTAATATAAATCCTGATGAATTTTCTTCTTATCTACAAACTAAGCTATCTAATTTACTTTTCCTACTACCCATAGCCCCCTTGTACTCACTCTTCTCTTTAAATACTTCCCTCCCAGAACTATTCCACCTTCTTCCCGTTTCGTATGATGAAGTTTCTTCGGTTCTGCTGTCATTACCTAATAAAACCTCTCCTTCTGACCCAATTCCCACTCACTTGCTTAAAAATATCTGCTCCTCTATCTCACCCTTCCTAACCACATTGTTCAACTCGTCCATCCGTAGCCGTACATTTCCTTCCATCTAGAAATGCGCCACTGTTCGTCCTCTCATCAAAAAGCAATCTCTTGACTCCTCGCTACCATCTTCGTACCGTACTATCTCACTTCTCCCAACCCTCTCTAAACTCCTTGAGCGTCTCGTTCTCAAGCAAGTTAATAATTATCTCTTTTCCTCCAACTTATTTCCTCCCTTCCAAGCCGCTTTTCGTTCTAATTACTCTACCGAAATTGCATGTCTTAAAGTTTATAACGACTTACTCATATCGCGCGATCATAAATTATGTAGTGTCATAGTTTTCTCTTGATCTATCGTCTGCTTTTGACATCGTCGATCACTCGATTCTTCTCCATCGCCTTCGTCATGATTATGGCTTCTCTTTACCCACTGTATCATGGTTTTCTTCATATCTATCAAACCGTACATTTCGCGTATATTCTAACTCTTCTCTCTCCCATCCTTCGTCCATTCCGTCCGGTGTTCCACAAGGATCCGTATTAGGCCCTATACTTTTCTCTCTTCTTCTTGGTGATTTGTCTTCGATTTCTCATAAATTTAACTTCCATGTTATGCAATATGCTGATGACATTCTCATCTATGCTCATGCACCTGTTTATCGTATTCACGATCTTAGTGTTTCCGCTTCGGACTGTCTTGTCTCAATTTCCAATCATCTTTCTTCCCTTCGCCTTTCTCTGAATCCTGATAAATCCAAAATTATGTGGATCCTACCTCGACGCCTCGGCTTCGAACTTCCCTCGGTATCATTAAATTCTACAATTCTTCCTATCGTTAATAATCTCGTTTTCCCAGGCTTCTATTTCGACAATCGACTTTCACTTAAACATTTCGTAAGAGATAAAGTACGCTCATCTACATTGATACTCCGTAACCTCCGTCAAGTTCGTAGATTGATCGATTTCCCTTGTATGACTCTCCTATCGTCTCTCCTTTTTTCTAGACTCGATTATTGTCTTAGTCTATTTTCCAACTCACCTAAATCCACTCTTCTTCCCCTACAACGTATCGTCAACGCAGCCGTCCGAATTCTCCTCCGTCTTCGTCGTTTTGATCATACATCCTACCATCTTGCTTCTCTCGATTTTCCTACAATTTATTGTCGTTTTCAAATTCGTGTTCTCGTTGCTTTCCGCCTAGTAACTGTTCATACCCCTTTATTTCTCAACCTTCCTTTTCTTGATAATTCTCGTCCTGTTTACTGTTCCTTGCGTTCCTGTAATTCCCTTCTTTTACATGTCCAAAACTACTCTACCTACTTTGGACTCTGCTCCTTCCTGGTGGATGCTTCTCTATAGTGGAATCATCTGCCTATTCATATACGCCAATCAACTTCCCTGCCGTGCTTCAAATGCCAAATCCGATCCCATTTAAACAATTTATCTGATTGACTTTTTCTTTTTTTGTTAGTGATCACGTAAGCGCACAGCTGGCACGCATATGCCACGTTAAATAAATTTGATTATTATCACCTTCATGCGTATATTCCGATCACTTTGATTTTCTCAAGATAAAGTAAATTCGTACAGTCTGAGCTAGACGCTTGATACGGCGAATAACCCTATAGACAGCATTCAGTTCAGCTCGTGTACATGGAAAAATATAAAAAGCAATACTCAAGTATTGCTCGCACTAACGAGTTGAACAGCATCATGAGCGAAGATAGAGTTATCCTCAGAAAGTAATTTTTTATAGTAGGCATCATTTTTCTAACTTTGCATAACTGAACTTCTTAACGATGTCGTGCCTATAAAGATGAATTGATCAAAATCCTAAGATACCGATGAGTCCTAACTATCTCGAGTTCTTCAACACCAATTACTTAGGTATAGTATCCTTTGCATCAACCGTCCAATCTCATAATATCTTACACTTTTCCAGTTACATGCTGCTAATATTTTATTAAGTTTGAATTTCTTCCGGCTCATTAGTCATCGTTAAACCCGAGTTTCATAAATTTTAAAAGAATAGTTTGAATTCACAATTAATCTCTAATAAAAAATAGTCGAACAAGTTAATAATGTTTTCATACGACGCATCCAGATGGAACGGGACTGTTTCCGGTGAGGTTTCCCGGATACATGTGTTGTTTTCCCTTATGAATCGCCGCGCTTATGCATTGAAGTAAAAAGGTATTTTCAGGCCGGTCGTTACAGATAATTTTTAATCGTCTTCCGACCAAAATCATGGAATCGTCTGTCTCCCGCCGAGGCTGCGAGCATACCGATGGTGATGGCCACGAACTTTGTGTACATTGCATCCATGCACGCATTTCTTGCTGCTTTCGTGCCTATTACTCTGACGCCAATATTTTCCTGTCCCTTAGCGGAACGTTCTACTTGAAAGGCGACGAAGGAGTTGAGACAAATGTGATACCAGACAATTAGTCGTCCTTTAAAAAAAGATTTATTTTTATGTGGCAAATGCGTGCCAGCGCACGCTTACATGACAATGAAAAAACAAAAGACAAACATCTAAATCATGTGTCGAGAAGTTGAAAACGGAGGAGGTATTTGAATGTGATAAAGGAGGGAACGCGGCCGACCTCGAGAAGGAGCTGATTCCAGGCGAGTGGGGCTGCGACGAGGAAGGATCGGAGACCATAGTTGTTGGAGTAATTGGGAACGTGGAGTAAGAGGGTATACGGGAAAGCATCGATAGCGAGGTGGGGCGAGTGTCGTCTAAGAAAAGAAGGTTGATGAACGATGGGGAGCCGACAGCGAGGAGTCGAAAAGTTACGAGAAGGCGGAGTTTGATGCGGATGTGGATGGTGGGCCAGGAGAGTTGGGCAAGATATGTGGATGTGTAGTCGAAGCTACGGAGACGAAAGAGCACTCGAACTGCGGAGTTGAATATCTTTTGTAGGGGTAGGATGATGAATTTTGGAGAATCCATCATCCATCACCATTGATCATCCATCATAATTTGGAGAATTGACGAAAATGCTGAGGCAGTAATCGATTTAAGGAAAGATAGACGATGAAAGAAGAGACAGAAGACAGAAGTCGATAGGCGGCGGATGCGGCGGATGCGGCGGATGCCACGGAGAATTAAGTTAGACGATCGGACCTTGTCGCGGACGACGGATTTAAGGGAAAGGTGATAATCGACATGGAAGCCTAAAAATGTGAGTTATGGACTATGAATATGATTGATAAAGCAAAAGATACAGGGGAGGAGATATGTTAGGTTGACGGGGGAGGATCCACATTATTTTGGACTTGTCTGGGTTTAGAACATGATGAAGATGGAAGAGACATTTGTAGATAGAAGAAAGAAAGTTGGAGGCAGAAAAGGCGATATCGTGTATGCGATGGGCGGGTGCATGAGCATATATGATGATGTCATCGGCGAATTGCATGACGTTAAAGGAGTATGGCTTGATAAACGGAGAGAGATCGCCAAGCAGAAGAATGAAAAGCAGGGATCTAGGATTGAACCTTGTTGGATCCCGCCAAAAATAGGTATGTGCTGGGAAGATGATAAATTAGAACATACCCAAAACGAACATTCGGATAGATATCAGGCAAACTATGCTACGGAGGAGTAGGAAAAGCCGTGCCGAAAAGGCGAGAAAGGAGAATAGAGTTGTCGACGATGTCGAAGGCTAATAAGGTGTCGAGGAAGATGAGAACACTATATAACCTTGTCACGAGAAATGATCATTTTGTTGTAAACTTTTATGCTGGCGATTTCTGTGGAGTGAATAGAGTGGATGGCGGATTGGAATGGGGGTACAGATTGGATGAAAAAAGAGATAAACGTTAATCTGTTTTAAGATAAAGCGTTCTAAGAGCATCGAAAGAGTATGGAGGATTAAAATTGGGCGATAGCTAGAAGGATGTTGGGGTGGGGTAAGCGATTGCTCTTAAGAAGGGGACGAACTATGGCGAATTTTCATTGTAAACGGATGGTACGATTTCGGATGGACGAGTTAAACAAGGTTGTTAGGAAATGGGATATCGATTAGCACATGAATTTAAGTATGGGGGTAGGCAGGGGATCGACTGGTGAGGTTTTGTTGGTCAAGGATACGTAGGCAGACGAGATTCCTGCAGGTGATACAATGAGAAGATGAAAGAGTTCCGTTGGGATGAGTCGAGGCTGGCAAGATTGGGATGAGATAGAGACGGGGATGTGAGAGAGCGATGGATTCTTTGGTCTGGAGAAATAACGAATAATCATATGGATTGATGTTGCAAGACAAAGAGGAGAGAGCAAGGATTGAGTTAAAAGTATCCCAGAGGGACTTAGAATTGAATTAATTAATGATTTTCTGCTGCCAGTAGGAGTTGCATTTGGTACGAAGCAGGTTGAAATGAGACCGACGAAGAGCAAGATAGGAATCACGGAGAGACGGAGTGAGTGAGCGGATATCACGTCTGAGAGAGCGTTGGTAGACTCGAAAAGCATGACAGAGTCGACGCTTTGAAAGTAGGAATTGGATGCCAAACATGGTTCACGGTGCAAGCGATGGTGAGAGTGAGGCTTGTATAAAAAAATAAAATCTAAAGTGAATGTTAGAGCTGAATCGTTACATCAGAATGAAGATTTATTAAGGGTATTTGAAGAATCAAATTTCTAACGAAAGTTCGAAGGACGAACAAACTTGCGTCAGTATAGAACATGTCGTTAAAACGAACTGCACAAGATACCATCCTTTTCAGTAAGCCTTTGCACATTAACGAGTTCATACCAACCTTTAGATCTGACGATTGCTCGGTAAGCTGATACGCTTTAACCACGTCATTTTAGATTAGATTAATATCACTTCTACTGTTTTAACTAAACTTACATTTGTGGCTTTGATCAATACGGTTGTAACTATAATATTCGATGATATTGTATGTTTTGATTGACAGATCTTTGGGAAGTAATTTTGCTTATTGCATTTTCTTCAACGTACACAACTGGCTAGACAAATAGATAGTGTGTTTTAACTTACCGCAAAAATATCATTTTTGATTATTTTAGATGGCAACACAACTACTATCGAATATTTTGTCTTCAAGATAATCAGCTGATAATTGTATGTCAACTTTGTTAATTAAAGGTTCCTTATTTGTTGTTTCATACAATGATTTACTGAGATGTTTGAAAGATTATGATTGCTTTAATAATTTGATTCTCTAATAATGACTCACTAATAGTTTATGAAGCGATTCTGGTCGCAAACTTATAACAAAAAGCAAATCCCGATGCCCCCTGTTGATGTATCTTTGCATGTGACTTGCTTATCCACCAGCTATTCTAGAACTCGAACGTATTAGTCGATTGCTTGTGCTTATTTTTGTCGAAAACTGCGAAATTTGTGATCGAGAAATACATCACTTTTATCCTTTTGAAAAACTTTCTTTAAGTGAATGATAACTATATCGTAAGATTTAATACTGTCAATCAGTGTGAAAACCAAGGATGATATGTGCTAACCAAGATATCGAATTTTTGCACTTCTGAAACCTCGACAATTGAACGGAATCATGTTTTGAATCGCTGTTGCTAATAATTCCATTTCGAGTGCAGTTAGCGTGGTCAGGACATAGGTTGAAGATTGACGGCTTTAATAGTTTATCCATTAGCAATATTTTGAATAAATTTGTGAATAATTTTAGGGCCAAACCCAGCCAAAAAACGTTAAAAACTTTTAAGATTTTGTTATCAGTATTTCTTCCACTAATTGTGGACATCGTCAGGATAAATCTGAAAAAATGCAACAGTGGAGCAACAAAAAACAAAAATACGATTCAAAATGTGTGCAAATTAAATTCGTTTTGTCTGTTGAAGTTAGGCTTAAGTAGTTTAATTGCCACCGCTTCTGTTAAAATACGCCGATGATATGATCTAATTTGGCAAATTATACTGGCGCCATCAAAATCGATAGTGTGTCCAGTAGTATTCGCGTGGTCGGCGACTGCTGATTTACGGCAGGTGGACAGTGCACTTTTGTGTTCCCCGACTCTCTTACACAGTGTTCTGCCAGTTTGGACCAATATAAAAGGATGGACATTCACTGCAAGGGATGTTATAAATGCCGCCAACACGCTGATCTTTGTTACGCTGTGACGGTTTAATTATTGATTGTATTGTGTTACAAGAGCGAGATGAAACCACAATTTATATTGGTAACTTAGGCCATGCAATCAAATTCGTAACCTTGTTCTGCAGACAAACACTTAAGTTTCCGAGGTGTGGAATAGTAAAGAAGTGTTTTATCGGAGACAAAGCTGAAGACCGTGACACATTCTCATTGCGACTAATTGATTTTGACACTTTCTTTATTTGTTTAAGAAGCGCATTCAAAGGATAGCCTAACCTAACAAAATTTCTGGTTAATATAGTGAGTTCATGCTCGAGATACTCATGCGAGCTACTAACCCTGTATGCACTGAAACAAAACCCACGAAAAATGCCTAACTTAGTCGCTGAGCTGTGGTTACTATCCCATCGAATATATGTGTCAGTTTCGGTGGCTTTTCTGTATACTCTAGTAATGTGTATGTTTTTTGCATTGACTTCACAATCTAGAAATGGCAAAAAGTCATTTTCCGGCCAAGATATACTTAGCCCGATGCGGGATGAATGTCATTTAAGAAATCGACAAAGTTTAAAGCATCATTTTTAGCACCAGGTCATACCACGAAAATGTCATCAATATACCTATACCAAACCAACGGTTTTATATGGTACTGAGAAAAAGCTGACTCTTCAAATTTCTGCATAAACGGGTCAGCTAACGCTGGGCCTAACGGGGACCCCATTGCTACACTAAAACACCGATTGTAGATTATGCCATTAAAAGTGAAGTTAGTGCATGTAGCTATTTCGAAAAATAATCATAGATTTTGTAGGTGTCGCTGTTCTGACCAAGGAGGCGGAATTGATTTCGCCTCCTTGTTTATTTACAACAAGGAGCCGTAACAATTAATCGGGATGATTATCTTCGTATGTATCCAGCTGACCCGCTTATACCATATATGTATAATCTACCGAAGATTCATAAACTAGGCGTTCCACTTCACCCCCATTGTATTAATGTTGGACTCATTTAATTACGAGGCTGGTAAATTTCTCGCGAATATTCTACGCTCGCATGTCTTGGCTATTCCCTCCAAGGTTCTAAACAGCGTAGACTTTGTGAATCGTATCCGTACATTAGAAATGGGTGATCAAGAGTGTTGTATTTTCACACTAGACGTGAAGTCCCTATTCACTAATGTACCGACCAATGAAGCAATAGACGTAGCATTGGGATTGATTCCGCCTCCTTGGTCAGAACAGCGACACCTACAAAATCTAAGATTATTTTTCGAAATAGCTACATGCACTAACTTCACTTTTAATGGCATAATCTACAATCAGTGTTTTGGTGTAGCAATGGGGTCCCCGTTAGGCCCAGCGTTAGCTGACCCGTTTATGCAGAAATTTGAAGAGTCAGCTTTTTCTCAGTACCATATAAAACCGTTGGTTTGGTATAGGTATATTGATGACATTTTCGTGGTATGACCTGGTGCTAAAAATGATGCTTTAAACTTTGTCGATTTCTTAAATGACATTTATCCCGCATCGGGCTAAGTATATCTTGGCCGGAAAATGACTTTTTGCCATTTCTAGATTGTGAAGTCAATGCAAAAAACATACACATTACTAGAGTATACAGAAAAGCCACCGAAACTGACACATATATTCGATGGGATAGTAACCACAGCTCAGCGACTAAGTTAGGCATTTTTCGTGGGTTTTGTTTCAGTGCATACAGGGTTAGTAGCTCGCATGAGTATCTCGAGCATGAGCTCACTATACTAACCAGAAATTTTGTTAGGTTAGAAAAACTCGCTCATCACGTGCCTCGTATCTTGCTGTATCTGTCCACGATAATATTCTCCTTTTTGGATTTTAAATGAATAGAAATAAGCAATTATCGTTCAAATTGACAACTTTCTTTGAAAGTTTGAACTTTCTTTGAACTTTCTTGGCTGCTTAATAAACTACTTACAATCTAAAGTAAATACAATCTAAAGTAAATACAATAAAATAACATACGAGCAACTGCTAACAAATAACTATTTACAACGCCAACTTTCAAAACAAGGATCAGGAGATTAATAATAATATATTAATTCACATCGACTATACACTACTACTTACAAGCTACTACTTACAATACACAACTACTTACAAGCAATCCCAACGAACACACAAGCTTAAACACACAATTATTCGATTACAACGAGCGAAGCGAGTTGACACAACAATCGATGGCAAGAACAAAGAAGACAGAAACGAAAAAATGCTTAGCAAGTCAGCAGATTAACGGTACTCGCAATCAGACTGTACCAAAATT
Organism: Pomphorhynchus laevis; assembly: GCA_012934845.2. NCBI lineage: Eukaryota > Metazoa > Acanthocephala > Palaeacanthocephala > Echinorhynchida > Pomphorhynchidae > Pomphorhynchus > Pomphorhynchus laevis. The sequence goes on from WNNJ02002982.1 coordinate 14,063, forward strand.
AGCAAGCCCCTCCTCTGGGTATCAGCAACACGAGGTCTCTTGCAGCAGATCTGGATGCGACATATGGACAGCTGTCAATGTTCCATCCTGTCTGACGAAATCGCTACTGTCTAGGGATTTTGTTTGTGGGTTCTGTGCCTCCGAATTGCTCTCCTTGTTGTTCAAGGGCCATTGTGACGAGCAAGTATCAATAAATGGTTTAAAGAGGAACGCAGATTCAAACAGTCACAACGATGGGGAAGATCATAGTATTAACGAACCAGAACGGAGTTCAGAAGCGTTCAGAAAGTCAAGCAGCTCGTCGTCAGGGATTGATGATGTTTCGGCCACTCCAAAATTATCTGAGATAGGAACCAATAATGCTATTCATGTACTCAATCATTCTCTCACGCAGCAGTCGAAGTTAGAAATGAGCGATCGTTCAATCATACCCTTCAATAACAATTCAACTCAATGCTTCGTTAGGGATGCATTGCATGAGACTAATGTGATGGATTACTCCTTCAAACAACTTCCTGTCTTGGATTCTATTGTTCATCCCCATATATTGGACTCGAGCAGCGTCGGTCTTGATGTAGATAACAAATGTTCCGCCCTCAAGCATGCAAATGTTGATTTGTCAACTCCTGTTAACACTTCCTCGGGCAGTGATTGTTCTCAAAACTGTCCTCTAGGTAGCGATTGTAGTGAGCGTCCTTGTGCTTACCCGCAGCAACTGCATCCCCGCTGCAGTTTATGTGTTGCTCCTCTAGTAGCCCCGTTAATTGAGAGCGTTAAGGATCTTGCAAAGGCTAGTCAGATTATAGTTAGGCCTATAGATAATCTACGACAAATAGTTAGCCTTCCAAATAATAAACAACATGCAGTGATTCCTCCAAATCATCGACGGCCATCGATTGCCCCTGAGACTCATTCTTCATTAGTTCCGTCTGCTAGCCCTAAACAATTTAGCTCTAGACAATTTAACTCCAGAAGAGAGTTAAACGTTATCGTGAGCGGTGTTGAAGAATCTCTCAGTAACAATCCCCAAAGTAGACTGGATGACGATATTCATGCATCTTCGCGCGGTGTTTTCTAAGATTTTTCTCCAGAGCGATGTGGATGTTGCGAAGTGTCTTAAAGTTCGAAGAGTTTTTCGTCTAGGCAAGAAACTTTCAGATAGACCTAGACTTTTAAAAGTTGTTCTAGACTCAAAAGATCATGTTGACTTCCTACTCAAGCATGCATTTAGATTATCGCGCTCTGATTTTCATTTACTCCGTGATTTATCTCCTGCAGATCGTTTGAGAAGACACGAGGCTTTCAACGAGCTGCATCGACGGCTGGAAAACGGTGAGTGCAACCTATGTGTCCGGAATTTTCGGGTGGTCAAGTGGCGTCCGACTGTCCGGTGGCATCCCTTACTTCTGTAGAGTCAGACCTCTTTAGTAGTGATGGTTCGTGTGTAGGAAAACTAGTAGACTTCGATAGTGTCACCGAGCGTGTCAAATTTTCCCATTATACGAACATTTTTGTCGGTTATTCAAATGTTCGTAGTCTCCTGGCTCAGTTCTCGGAAATTAAATTCATAGTTGCTTCGAAACGTTTTGATGTATTTTGTATAACCGAAACATGGCTACATTCTGACATTTCGGATGACTGTGTTGCCATCCCTAACTATTTTCTAATACGTTCGGATCGCTCATGTGGTAAACGTGGAGGTGGGGTAGCCGCCTATGTGCGAAATAGTCTCCTGGTATCGAATATCTCGGCTTTTCGCGACGATATTGGTTATTCCTTTGAAGGTCTTGCTTTTACACTGGGAAATGGTCAACGATCCCGATTCTGCGTTCTTTACCGTTCTCCGTCCTATGAATTAAGATTTGACTCTCTTAAACCACATTTGCTGAGTTTATCTTCGTATCCTCTGATTTTGCTCCTGGGTGACTTCAATATCCCCCAAATAGACTGGAAAAATAGTCATTCACGACCAATTCACGGAATTGGGAAAGTACTGAGTGACTTTCTGTTACTTGAGATGCTACTAGTTCAACATATTAAAGAACCTACTTGTGTGACAGGGACGCCTTCTATTCTCGATTTGGTCTTTACTAAGTGTTTGGGTGACGTTTCATGTGTTCGTTATGACGCACCAATTGGCAATAGCGATCGCTGTGTACTCTCTATGCGGCTGTCGCTGTTCAACAGAGCCTCACAAAACTCTAATTTTAAAAAACGTTGTTGGGTAGGTGTTGATGCTAGTCAACTAGCTGCAAGCTTCCCAAAAGGTATCTGTGATAGTCTTCGTATCCACTTCGGTTTGGAGGTTCCTGTAGTCTTTGATCTGCTCCATGATGAATTGATGCGAATTTCTGATATCTTTGCTCCGCTACGTGCCTGCAAGTTCAAGCATGGACATCCTCCTTGGTTCGACAGAGAGCTTCTTGATGCTATAAGATCCCGCAACAAATTGTGGCGCGAATTTAGGCGTTCTTCTGCTTCAAAACGTGCCTACATCGACTCTCGGAACTTATGCAATCGGCTAAAATTTCAGAAACGCTATTCGTACGAAGATAGTATCGCCAGGGATGCATCTTTGAATCCTAGGAGGTTTTGGTCTTATGTAAGAAACAACAGAACACTTGTCGCCACAATTAGCTCAATCCAAACGCCAACTGAAACTTTGACCGATCCGTCTCTAATCGCCCAACATTTAGCTGATAGCTTCTTGGTACAGGCTTTGACCTCTAACAAACTGCATGACTTTAGTTGGAAGTATGTTCCGGTTGCTCATCGGTGTTGTGTTCGTCCACTCAGAGTGGATGAGGTGTTGAACGAGGTAATGAAGCTCGATTCGTTTACATCTCCGGGACCAGACAATATTGCCCCCTTCCTCGTCAAATCCCTAGCGAACGAACTGAGCAATGATTTAACTATGTTCTTCAGATACAGCTTAGATACATCTTGGATTCCTGACAGTTGGAAGTGTGCAATTGTGGTGCCTATTCCCAAAAAGCATCCTGCTAGCTTTTGCGCGGACTTTCGGCCCATTAGCTTAACTAGCGTATTCTGCAAACTTTTAGAAAGAATCATTGCTAGTAGAATCAGAGATCATTTGGATCGTAATCACATATTGGTTGAATCTCAACATGGTTTCAGGATCGGACGTTCATGCCTTACTAACCTACTAACTGCGCGTGAAAAATGGGCTGATGCTCTGGGGGCTGGGTTTCAGGTTCATACAGTATTCCTTGATTTTTCGAAAGCTTTTGATAGGGTACCACACGACGGCATAGTGTCTTTACTGTATCACTATGGACTTCATTCATATATTTGTGAGTGGGTCAGGGAATTTCTATCGAATAGGTCTTTCCGAGTTTGTGTGGGGGGGCGTGTTTTCTTATTCGGTAAATATTAATTCTGGCGTACCGCAGGGATCAGTCCTTGGCCCACTGCTCTTTATAATCTTCATTAATGATCTGCTACTCCGCTTATCATGCTCTCATCTAGCGTTTGCAGACGATCTAAAGATTTGGTCGATCATTAGAAGTCCTGCTGATCGAGTATCGTTACAAAATGATCTAAACTCCCTGATCAAGTGGTGCGATTCTACCGGACTACGGTTGAATGTTGATAAATGTGTCCTCATGCAGCTAGGTCGCCCTATTGAAACTCTAAGGTACTTTATTGGAGATATGGTCTTAAAGGAAGTGTCTCATCATAAGGATTTAGGGATTATTGTCCATAGATCTTGAAAACAAAGTTGAACACCGACTTCTTTCTAGGTAAAGCTACTAGGGCGTTATATTGTATTAAAAATGCATTCCTCAGGTTAAGCTGTCACATGTTTAAGAGGTTATTCATCTTCATCGTCAGGCCACACTTGGAGTACTGCATTCAGGCTTGTTTCCCTGTCACTAAGCAAGAACTATTAGACCTGGAGTCTATTCTTAGGCGCGGATCGAGGCTCTGTATTGGCTTAAGTGGTATTGACTATTATGTACGTCTAAGTCGTATTGGGATGTTGTCGGTACGTGAGAGGTTCATATCCTTGGAAATGCTATGTATATGGCATATGTCGAATGATGTGGTAGGTTATCCCACCGATGTAATCACTAGGCGGGTAGATCAGTTGCGGGGACATAGCAGAGTCTTGTATAAATTTAGATTTGGCAGATTACCAAAAGTGTATAGACTCTCAAGGAGAGGAATTAACATGTGGAATTCGTTGCCTGAGGAAGTCGTTGCAGCCCCCAGTTTGAGAACGTTTAAATCACGATGCTACAAATGGATACATGAACAATGCCGCCATTCAACACTACCACTGGAATACCCTAATTAGCTACGTTGACTGACCATTGCTTTTATTTTATTTTTTTTATTATTTTTTTGGACTCTGCCTGAATAGCCTTTCAGCAGAATGAAAAATGGAAAAAAAGAAAAGTCAAGTGAAAGGATTTTGATCCCGTATGATCAATTGAGCATCTTCAGTAATCAATGAAGTATGCCAAGATGCTTGAACGACGATTTCTCTCTGGATTCGATGACATATTGGGGAAGCCCATTCCACACTCGCACTGTTCGATGTGACAATAAAAGTATAGGATTACGAATGCTATGAGATTTAGTATCTATACCAAACGTATGACATCTGTATCCATACCTCAAATTAACCTCAATTGCACCAACAAAGTGGCCACGTGGAGATATTTCAAATATTAACGAGATTTTTGTGATTTAGTCGAGACTAATCAGTAGTCAAGCACCATTTTTACGACCACTTCAATATATTTTCGAGATAATTCGTATTTCTCCGTCTACACGGAATGGACTCCGAAACACCATACTTAATCAATAGTCGAATTAACGACTTGAAAATAATCGTAAATGTAACGGGGAGCAATGATTAAAAGCAATTTCGAATCAGGTACATAGCACAACAGGCAATCAAACACACATGACCGGTTTGCATCGATGTCTTAAGCGAGGAAGATACTATAAATCCCAGGTTTCCAACTACCGTCCCATCAGTCTCACATCTGTAGCTTGTAAGGTATTAGAAAAATTGATTCTTCGTCACCTTAGCGCTTTCGTTAAAGCTAACAATCGCCTCAGCCCCAGTCAGCATGGATTTAGGCCAAATCGCTCAACGGTAACGAACCTTGTAAAAGCGAGAGCAAGCTGGGTGGATTCAATGAGGAGTGGTTCCAAAGTAGATGTGATATTTATAGACTTATCGAAAGCATTCGATAGAGTTATTCCCAATTTGCTAGTAAACAAATTATCTAATATTGGTGTACGGGGCTCTTTGTTACGCTGGATTCAATCATTCGTAAGCAACCGCTCGTTTGCAGTACGCATAATCCATTATCATTCAGATTACTTTATGATGACGACAGGCGTTCCACAGGGATCGGTCATTAGTCTGACTTCTCTTTAATATATATGTAAATGATATCACAAACAGCTTAACGTCTGAATGTGTTACCTATGCAGATGATCTTAAGGTTTGGAGGCGAATCATTGATGAGTCCGATGTTAGCGCTCTTCAAAAAGACCTGGATTCCATAAATAAATGGTGTATATCCAATGGGCTGATGATAAATGCGACTAAATGTAGACATATGCGGATCGGATCCCCAGACATTCGTTGCTCTTATCAAAGAGCAACGAATATCCGGGGATCCGATCATCAGCGAATACAAAGATCATCACGAATATCCGGGGATCCGATCATCAGATCATCAGCGAATACAAAGGGACAAACGAATTTGGTCAACAAGGTGTTAATAAACACATTAAACAGCAAAAAAATCTGTTGCTGATAATACGCCAACATCATCGAGTTTTATAACATTTTTATGAGTAATCCGGTCACGGGCATACATCAAGATACAAACAGTTGAAAAAAATAATAATTAATAATAACAAAATAATATTTTTTTTAAATAATCAAATTTATTTGTATAAATAACAATTCGGGGTTACCCGCAAATGAGTCCCAATATTATTAAAATGTCAGTATGCTGTTTGTTCGCGGCGATATATGCCGTTCTGCACATGATTTCGACGCGTAGATCTCGGGGCTCGTAAACAGGCAGAGACGGCCCGGACAAGCTCGAAGCTTATTTTCCTTTTATGTAGGACGAGGGCGTCTCCATAGGTGACATTGCGTAGGCTAGCATTGCCTACATATTTCGCTGCAACTGTCTTTAGAACTTTAATTGCCTCCTTTCCGATGCCACCTGAAGTTGAAAATATCAAAGGGACGAATTTTGCTCGTTCGATTTTCTCCACTCTTTTATTGTATTTAGCACGTTTACGATTTTCATTGAATTCGAAGGACGCATCGAGGCTTCTGCTGACAGTCGATTGTGCATGGATTGAGAATACATTTACGTCGAAAAACGTTCGCTCAAATCAACTGACTTCCAAGCCATTGCATACCACATCTAAACGTGCATTATTATCACTCGATGTCGTGGGAACCTCAAAGTCTATATCATTTGGGGCCATAGATAGCACTGGTTCCACTTCAACACCATAACAAATTTCTGAAAGAGCTTTTGAGATTATGTCACGGATAGCGTCATGGCGAATTATAGTTAGTCCGCCACGCTTACATGCCAAAGCGTGACTCACATTGAGGATTTCACCACACTTACATTTGGTCCCTACTAGTTCGCCTGGAGTCCACCCATATCTTGCACATAACCCATCTCTGAACTGGTTTGGAGTTAGCTGAAAACGGTGCTGGACAAGTGGCAATGAACTCAGCCATGCAGAAGCTCCGTCTCTTGATGCATGTGAAATCACTCGAGACACTACTCCATCACACTGCGCCAGTGCCTGCTGAAGTCGCACGGTGAATTCATTATGACGTTGTGTGCCCAACTGTTTCAAGGTGTTCGTCTGTAGATCTCGTAACTCGTAACCGGATTTTGCGCTCTTGAAGGTGTCACTAAGGACTACTGATGAGCTATAGACACTTGTTATAGAAAACACCGGATCTACGATGCCAAGTCCTCCCAAACTTAAAGGCGATTTTAAGATACAGTTCCACATCTCGTTTAAATTTTGTTTTGTTATTGCTGGTATTAATCGATATTTTAAAGCTCTTTGTAGGCTCTCCATATATGTATGCTCACATGGTACCGTTCTCATGTAATAAGTCCACTTGAATTGTACTGATTTCGTTAAGCCGGTATATGCCGCTTGAGGATCCAGTTCTGCAATGCACGTCAATTTGTCAATAACCTCTGACCATTTTAGCGATTCATTCCTTGTGGTTGATGAAACGTAAGCGCCGGTTCCAATGGGAACTCCCAAAATTCTTATACCGTCATTTGAACAAGTGATCTGTTGTGACGGAAGTTCTGAGGGATTTAATGGCGTTGGTAAGAGTAGCTGTGTTTTTGTTACGTTTACATGATAACCATACTCCGGGCCTATGTCATTTAGTATATTCCATACTGTACGTCAATCTCGAATACGGCCAACGAAGTTTGCATCGTCCACAAACCACCGCTGTTTGACGTCATGAACCGCTTTCCGGATTTCCATAATAAGAGGCATCGATGCCATAGCAAAGCCGGCCTTCGCAAAGGGATCACCTTGTGTAAATCCTTCTGTGCTGTAAATACTGTCGTCTCCGAGTACAAGTTGAGAAGGTGAGGTATATAGGTTCTTGAGAACAGTATGCATCTAGGGAGGAATAAATTTCATGTTATGCAAGGCGGCAATCCGATTCATGGAATTAAACGCGTTCTTGGCGTCTATCGCTAATATGCATCTATCGTGTCCCTTCTCGAATTCCTCTCGCAGCGAATGAATTGCAAATTCAATACCCCCGAGTTGGCATGCACATAATTGTTCGTTACCTGCCACATCATAAAGATCCGACCTTATCTTGCATAATATCGTTATTAGAGATTATACGTCTCGCAACATCACAAACGCCATTGGGTCTAATCCCGCCATTTTTTTGCTCAGAACGATAAGTCTACTTGCGGTAAATGCTTCCAGAACTTCGGGACATATAACTTCAGTTGCTAATCTTATCCCGAAATCTGCAAGTGATCTTGCTAAAGTTTGAAAATGAACTCCAAAGCGACTCAGAAGTTGAATCCACATGGTAGAGTCCAATCCGGATAGACCGGCCCCACCTTCCGTTCTTCTAGCTGCGCGCATAATATCCGCCGCTTCGATATCGCTAAATTCAACTGGGTGATGAGGTTGTATATTTGGAAGATGATGCTGTAAGACTACTTTGTGATCAGGAATCTTTGCAGCTGGGTGTAGATCCTGCAGAATTTCTCTGACTAAATCCATTAAATAAAGAGGCCGGCTTTAGGACAGCAGATGAAAACGATTCTTCCAAGACAACTCTACTAGCATGTACTTTACCTCGACTTAATAAACGACAGTAGGCTTTTTTCCAATCTTCATGTGGGATTTTCGTTACTATTTGAGCTAATTTCGACTGTAAATACTGGGATTCTTCAAATAATTCTCTGAATTTTTTCGTGCCAAAGTTGCAACCTCCGTTGTAAAGCCTTGCATGTTACTGAAACTTTGCTTGAGTTTACGGATTGAAGAATAAGCTGACAAAACACGACTGCCGTCTTGAGTGCAGATTTTTCATCTGCAGCTTTATTCGCCACACTGTTGTAAAACGAAGCTAATATATTCACGAACGTATTGCTTGCCAAGCATTGAGGTAGGTGAAATAGATTTGGTCTCCATTGCAGTACCGTTTGATAAATATTGGTCGGATTGTAAAATGAGGCATTATCGTGTATGATGCCTCCATTGATGGGCATCCTGATAGAGTTTACCTCATTAGTGGCTCGGTCACTTCTTGTCAGAACGTGCTCATCAAAATGTGTTACTTGACCCTCTTGTGATGGAGTGATGGAGTCGTACTGTTTATTAGAGCAGTGTGGTGCCATGCAGTTTGTGCAAGACCGTTTTGCCTTGGCACATTTGCATTTCTTGCACTTGACCGCCTGCCCGTTACAAGTGCAACAAAAGATTACGTTCGAGGGTTTTCATTTAGTCATTGACGTACAGCTTCAACTGCGCACCCTGGGAAATGCCCTGGGCGTACGGCTTCGTTGTAGTTATAATTGTAAGTAGTTACTGACTGTATGTATGTTATATTATAAGAGCGCTGCTCAAAAAGGACTCGAATGTTGTTTCGGCCCTGTCGGTTTTACGTGCAATTTCAAAAACGAACAATGTCTACTGACCGCTCAGCCGTCCGAGATTTATAATCAGCAACTAACAATCCGTCCTTATTGTGTTGATATAGACAGTAGGTGAATGTAGCAAATTGTATGTTATTTTATTGTATGTTATTTATTGTATTTACTTTAGATCTCAAACTTTTTTAAGGTCAAAACCTAATTGTCAGGTGTGGGGTTCGAACCCACGCTCACATTCGTGAATAATAAAATAACAAAATAATAAAATAATAACAAACAGTTGAAGAAAATAATGTAGACATGTGCGGATCGGATCCCCAGATATTCGTTGCTCTTATCAAATTGGAAACATGCCGATTGATTCTACAGATGAAAATAATAAGATTTTCTTAATAGAGAAAACAAAGTACATAACATAAAGTAACATAGAAAATGTCATAAATCAAAGACAACAAACAGTCAAATGTAGTCTGCAGACCAATCAATCACTTTCCGTCTTCCAAACTTTCACGGCCCCAAATCCATTGGGATCTGAGCCCCCAACCAATCCAACACGCCGCTTTCCGACTGAACCACCCAGGGTCTTTCACCCGCCGGAGAATCCAATCGGCGCGGACGATGCTGGGTAAAGGAGAGACGAAGTTGAAGAAAAGTTGTGTTAAAGTTAATTACAATCCATTCAAACAGTTGCAGATCAATTCAAACAGTGGCAGATCAAGTCAAACAATTGCAGATTAAGTCAAACAATTGCAGATTAAGTCAAACAGTTGCAGATCAATTCTAACAGTTGCAGATCAATTCTAACAGTTGCAGATCAATTCTAACAGTTGCAGATCAATTCAAACATTTGCAGATCAATTGAAACAGTTGCAGATCAATTGAAACAGTTGCAGATCAATTGAAACAGTTGCAGATCAATTGAAACAGTTGCAGATCAATTCAGACAGTTGCAGATCAATTGAAACAATTGCAGATCAATTGAAACAGTTGCAGATCAATTGAAACAGTTGCAGATCAATTCAAACAGTTGCAGAACAATTCAAACAGTTGCAGAACAATTCAAACAGTTGCAGATCAATTGAAACAGTTGCAGATCAATTCAAACAGTTGCAGATCAATTGAAACAGTTGCAGTAGCAAATTTAAGAGCTTCAACACACAAGAACGTTAATGGGAGGACGTAAGAAAACAGCTACGACCGACACCAACTATGCTCAACTGCAATTACAGTGCTCGGCACACGACTGCAGCGTCTGAACAACAATCGCTTGTGACAACAATAAGTCTAAAGAAGACTTCCTATGTGAATTTTGCGCAAACAAAGTAATCCGCAAACTCTCGCATAAGCACATATCAACATCCAAAACGTCCACTCAAACTACCCTCGTCGTTTCCAATGTTTTTTCTCCACCCACCGATCCTGTCACCATATACACTTCCCATCCCATGTCATCTTCACTTCCCCGACACCCCGGTCACGCCCCTCCTGTCTCGTTTCTCAATAACCTACATCCATCAATCAAAATCACCATCCACCAACCTCTACGATCTTTCCACTCATAACCTTTCCTCACATCGCTTGCCACCCTATTTATAATCATTATCCTCTTTGTCTCCCGCCGTAAACCTAACTTCCTCCATATCCTCAGCTGCCAGCTCTCCTATCGTGATCTCACCAACTCACGTCACTCGTCCTTCTTACAAAAACGCTTTACTTCTCGCGATCGTTGCATCATCGTCACTAACATCAATCCTTCCACCTTCTTGTCTCCACAAGACAAGATGATGGATTCCGCCTTCAGATCCATCCTCTCGTCTCTTGTTCCTGAGAAAAACCCATGTTTTTTCAACGACATCTCTCCTGTCGTATTCATCCACCTAAACAAAAATCTTCTCAATCTAATTATTCTCAGCCAACTCTCCTGAAAATTGTTTTCAAGCATCGCTCTCACGCGTCCTCTGTCCTCTTTCAACGATTTAAACTCATCTCCTCTTCAACCACTCGAATTTTCCATGATCGCGCCCCTTTCGAAATCGCTAGACTCTCTTCTACCAGCATCGAAAAATGCCGTCGCGAGGAAAACGGTGAAACATCTCTCTCCATCCGAAACATCGACGGAAATTTTCAAGTTGTCCACACCCGCCCCAAAATTCGATGGCGCTCCATCTCCACTATGTGTCTTCTCCGCTAACCTTTTTCATCACCACACACGGTTTCAGCCTCGGCCTCCTCAACACTAGATCTATTCTCCATAAATCCGATCTTATCCTCAATCTATTCACCAAGCAATCCATCGAACACTTCTGCCTCACCGAATACTGGCACTCAGACTCCGACGACATCTCCATTCGCCGTCTGATCTCTGCCGGTCGCTCACTAATCAAATCCGCCCGCCCCCTCAGCTCATCGCCTTCTAAATTCTCTAATCATGGCGGCATTGTCTCATTCGCCCGTCACCCCGCGGATTTTCGCATAATCACTCCCACTTTCAGTCCTTGCTCTTTCAAATTGCTCACTTGTCGTTCGCCTAGACCGATCACTCTGGATCTCACTATTGTATACCGTCCTGGTTCATGCTTCTACATCCTTATTTTTAAGCAAACCCGCTGACATCCTGTCCCACTGTTCTTTGTCCTCCATCCCTTCAATCGTTCTTGGCGGCTTCAACATCCGCCTCGACCGCCCCTCTTCCACCGATTCTATCTGGTTCATCAACATTCTATCCAACTACAATTACAAACTCATCTCCACTGCCCTGACACAAATGCTTGGCAGAGTCCTTGACATCATCGCTGTCCCCGATCGTTTTGCTGCCTACACCTTACTGTTCATCTTCGATCCTGGTCTATCCGATCACTTTCTCGTCACCCTTGATCTTACTTTAAGCACACACGCTTCACACGCTTACCATCCTTCGTCACCGTCGGAGAAATCTTGACCTCCCCCTTATCCGCTCCTCCTAACTTTAATCATCTCGATCTTTTTCCACAATAACATCATTCTATCCTCACGATCTTGCCTTTATTTTTGACTCTGAACTCTCATTCACTCTCAATCTTTTCTTGCCCTTCAATTCTTACCATCGGCGTCGATTGCACTGTACCCTCATGGTGTGACATCCAATGCCTTTTCAACCTGTTACGTACCAAATGCAACTCCTACTGGCAGCATAAAATAATTACTTCATTCAACTCAAAGTCTCTCTGGTAAATTTTTAGCTCAATCCTTGCTCGTTCCTCTTTGTTTTTCAACATCAATCACCATGATTATTCGTTATTTCTTCAGACCAAAGTATCCATTGTTCTCTCACACCTCGTCTCCATCTTATCCCACTCTTCGCAGCCTCGACTTATCCTCCCGGAACTCTTTTATCTTCTCCCTGTCTCACCTGCCGAAGTGTATTTGCCCTAATTTCCTTGTCCAACAAAACCTCACCATCCGATCATCTGCCTACCCCCATTTTTAAATCCATATGCTTATCGTTATCCCTTTTCCTCAACAACTTGTTTAACTCGTCCATCCGCAATCGTATTTTTCCCTTACACTGGAAATCTGTCATCGTTCATATCCTCTTTAAGAAACAATCGCTCGACCCATCACTTCATTCTAGCTATCACTCCCATTTCATTCCTTACTACACTTTCCAAGCTCTTAAAGCGCCTCAACTTAATACTGATCAACGTTTATCTCTCTTTATTCAATCTGTATCCTCCTTTCAAATAGATAGGATGGTTTTCCTTATATCTATCCGACCGTTGTTTTCGCGTCTGTTCAAATTCATAATCTTCTCCTCCCATCCCTATTTTCTGCGGGGTCCAACAAGGTTCAATCCTAGGTCCCCTGCTTTTTTCTCTTTTACTTGGCGATCTCTCTCCGTTTATCAAACCTTGCTCCTTTAATTTCATGCAATACGCCGATGACATTATCATCTATGCTCATGCACCCGCCCATCGCATACACGATATCGCCGTTTCTGCCTCCAACTTTCATTTTTCTATCCACAAACGTATCTTCCATCTTCGTCTCGTTCTAAACCCAGATAAATCCAAAATAATGTGAATCCACCCCCGTCAACCTAACATATATCCTTCCTTGTATCTTTTGCATCATCAATCATTCCCTTAGTCCACAATCTTGATTTCTTAGGCTTCCATTTCGATGATAACCTTTCCCTTAAACCCTTCGTTCGCGACAAGGTTCGCTCGTCTAACTTAATTCTCCGTGACATTCGCCGTATCCGCCCCTTATCGACTTCCGTTCCTGTGTTTATTTTTAAAAATTCTTTTCCCTAAAATCGATTACTGCCTAAGCCTTTTCGCCGATTCTCTAAAATTCATCATCCTACCCCTACAACGCATCATCAACTCCGCCGTTTGAGTGCTCCTACGTCTTCGTCGCTTCGACCACACATCCACATATTTTGCACAACTCTCCTGGCCCGCCATCCACATCCGCATCAAACTCCGCCTTCTCGTTACTTTTCGTCTCATCGCTGTCGGATCCCCATCGTTCAACAACCTTCCTTTCTTAGTCGACACTCGCCCCACCTCTCTATCACTTCGTTCCCGCAATTCCCTCTTACTCCACGTTCCTAATTACTCTAATAACTACGGTCTCGGATTCTTTCTCGTCGCCGCCACACTCGCGTAGAATCATCTCCCTCTCGACGCCTGCCACGCTTCCTTCTTTATCACATGACGATATGAAATTTCTGATTGTAATTTCTTTTATAATCATAAATTATCACTAATAATAATCATTTCAAAAATACTGAATATATTTTACAATTATATCATAAAGAAATTTAATTGTAAGGGTACATTTGATTGGAAGTTTTATCGCACTTCTAATTTTACATATAAATGCGCTATTGAATATGCTTTTGTATTAAAAAGTTTTCTATGATATTAGATATGAATGACGACTTGCTAATTTTATACTCTGAAAATGATATCAAAATAATATTTTGCGCCAGCTTTACTAAGCTCTTATGAATCAAATCATAAAGCAATTTTGTCTCATCAGTATATTCGATGTAGCAATTCTTGCTAGTGTTCTTAAACTCAGATGCAGAAATACCCTGCGATATACAAATTATAACGTCACCCTTACTGTAGCTGTTCGTAATGTATTAAATAAATTATTAGTCTCTTACTTTTATGTAATTTACTAAAATGCAACTTTATTTTATGAGTTCAACGGATAATGAAATGTTCAAAACACGTGTCTTTATCACTAAGTAACAGCTCATATCGTCGGTGTTCTTATTTATAAGTAAATTACAACATATTTGGTATATTGTAGTAGCGTATCGCTTTGTAAGCTAATTTAGTACACCAGTAGATGAAGAACTGACAACTACACCGACAGTAATGTTCAATCTTTAATATCAACTTATCAATATAAATCGTAATCATTATTGCACAAACGGGTATGCAATGAAATGCATTTTTTGTTTGCGAGTATATAGAATAGTGCAGAATACAATAATGTGCCCTCCCACTAGATACCATCGGCGTCTGCATTTATAAATTTTTCAGCTTGAACTTGTGCTTTTAATTTAGTTTTGTTCTTCTATTTTTTATTCTTGATTTATTTTTTAAAATATATATGCAATTTCAACAAATTACATTTACCTATTTTGGTGTTGTTAATTCCGAATTAAAATTCTTTTATTTTTAATTTAAAAGTTTTAGTAATCTTGATTCTCAGCTTCGAAAATAAACATTAAGGAAATGAAATTTTAGTTTAGACTTAAAAAAGTATCCTGGTAGTATAAATATATGGATGACATTTGTATTTAAACATAACTATAAGTCGCTGACTCTTGCAGCGACTGAGCGTGGCGATGCAGTGGGGAACGTCGCCTGCTTCATTGAGTCTGGCGGTGACTCTCTAATCTCAAATTATTACTTTTGAGTTTTTAGCTGTCTAAAATTGTTATAACTATAAGTTGATATACATGTGTAGTCAGTCAACCTTACAATTGAAATTGCTATGACTATTTTTATTTTATGCGTTGTTGAATGGCAACGTTAGTCTAGACATTGCAGTTATTGTTGTCACATCCAATTTGCTTTTCGATGTAAGCTCCCTTGACGGACTTGAGTTGCTGGCCGACATTTTTAGTTAGCTTTCTCTTTGCCATAATAAAATGTTAATTAGTTAGTTATAATCAAGAATGTTTAAACTCCGTTAGTCTGCAAGTCGTTAGTTGTAAGTAGTTCGCGTTTGTTGTAAGTGGTTAGTTATCAAGAATGTTTAAACTAATGGCGGTAACAACTTATACTTTATTTTAGGAATATATAAAAATTAATTTTTATTATTTAAATATCTACATTTATATTACTAATATGTCGATAAAATCTTGATATGTTATCGACATCTTTCTTAGTTCATATTTTTTCTTGAAAAAATGTGAACTAGAATAGTTGTCAAGCAACTACAACCTCAAGTACTATGATAATGCAGTATTTTTGCTGCCCATATAAGAGGAATTATCACGTTGCTATTTTTTCCCCTAAATTTACATGTCATGCAGCTTAGAGTGTAAAAATAACAAAACAAAAAAGTAACATTTAAGAATAAAGAAAAAAAGTAAAAACGCTCCTTTATAGCCAGTCGGAGCTAAGATTAGTATTAAAATAATAAATACATGTTCATTCTTTGGTCATATTTTAAATTGCTTCCACCACTTTCCATTATACAACTCGATCTATTATAATTATTCATCAGACATTGATTTATATTTTGTACAAATTATTTCTTTAGAAATGTTCCCATTCTGATATTTCTTTAGAAATATCAGAATGGGAGCGGTCAGGAAAGATACGACAAGTAGACGAAGTGGTCAGAAGTTTAAAACGTTGGGAAAGTACCAAGGATGCATGTGAACTATGTCGGAAAACGATTTTTAGGAGTGGAGGACTGAGATGATTGGATTTAGTGGATTTGTGTAAACGGATCAAAGATACAGGAGCGATATTACTGAAGAGGGATGGATTATTATCAGGAAGAATGGTTGCTAGGATAGACCTGAAAGCAGATACATCATCATCGAGGCGACATTGAGGAGAAGCAGATTCGGAAACCTTTTAAATTAGATATGATAATGCATCGATCGCGCGAAGCAAAACGATTACGTAATGGTGGATGGACAGACCTGGTAGTAGTAGAGGCAGAGGAGGAGATAAACGTGGGAATGACAGGGGTGCTAAGTGAAGATTTAAGATAGTTTGGAGCATGTGTGACAGGAGTGGAGTGTTGAATCGGTTGATCGGAGATGTTACTGGAGATGATTTTGACGGAAGGATGTAAATTATTGATAGGTGATACGGTTGGAGCATGTGTGACAGAAGTGGATTGTTGAATAGGTTGAACGGAGATGTTACTGGAGATAATTTTGACAGAAGGATGTAAATTATTGAGAAGTGATACGGTAGAGGTAGAGTAAGGAGTACGTAAAGAGAAGAAAGAAGTATGAGATGTATTTAGATGTGGGGATGAATAGGAAAAATGAGGTACGAGATGAAGGCCTTTACTGTTTGCATTGTTAGGAAGATGAAGATTAAGGGAAGTTTTATCCGTAGTTAAAGGAGGAGTGTGTGTGAGAGAAGTTTCAAGAACGGGTTTCATAGATGACGAAGGAGTTAGTAAGCAAACGGATGACGACGATAGATTGGAAGATATGTTGTCGTTTGTTGATGTTCCATGTATAACAGTGGTCTGAGTCGACTGAGAGATATCATCAAGTTTATTTATTGAGCACAAATCTGTTTTGTTAGCGTTCAGAACGTCTCCACAGTTTGAGTGGTCATTCTTCATTAGCTTACCTACGAGGGCAGCACAACAGAAGCCGCAGAGGAAATTCCGATTTGAAACGTTGTCCTCGTCAGTGAAAGGAATGGCAACGTGAGTCCAAACATTGCAGTTCTTGTTGTCGCATCCAATTTGCTTTTCGATGTAAGCTTCCTTGACGGACTTGAGTTGCTGGCCGACATTTTTAGTTAGCTTTCTCTTTGCCATAATAAAATGTTAATTAGTTAGTTATAATCAAGAATGTTTAAACTTCGTTAGTCTGCGAGTCGTTAGTTGTAAGTAGTTCGCGTTTGTTGTAAGTAGTCGTTAGTTGTAAGTAGCGAGCGGATGTCGTCGATGGTTGTCGATGGTTGTCGATAATTGTCAAGCGGATGGTTGTCGATGGTTGTCGTTAGTTGTCGTCGAAGATTGTATGTAACAATTAGGTATAATCAAGACAATTTTAAATTGATGATCTATTCTGCCAAATGCCTTTCTCAAGTCAAGTTAGTATAACTGTGAGCAATGTTCAATACTTGCGTCAAGTTTAGTGTATATGTTTTGAAGTATTTTGATTAAGGCGTCAGTGGTAGAATAATTTGACTTTAAGCCATATTAATTAGAAAATTTTTGATCATGTGCCTTTAAATCTGCTAACAAATGCCATCTCAAAAATTTTTGATATTGATGGCAATAAATATATAGATCTATGAACATTAATAGATAATTGATCTTTATTTTTGGTTACGGGTATTATGGTGGACAGTTTTAATACTGCAGGAACTACGCATTGTTGAAACGATGTCATGATCAGTTGTGCCAATATGGGAAGTATTGTGTCAGAAACTTTCAGCACCCATACAGAAACGCGGGCCCTGTTATTTTGAATTTGAATTCAGCGATTAACTTTTCTACTTCATATGTGCTAACAATCATGTGCGATAGATGATTGCAAGTTGAATAGGAAAAGGAAATGTTTATTTACAAAGGAGCAGTTCAAATGCCGACAGGGTATGGTGAAATCGATTTTTTAAGAGACAAAAGGATACAAGCGAAGTGACGATTCCACCGTGATTAGAAATAGTTGATTTTCTTGAGTCAATAGGGCAAGCGGAGTTAAGAGAAACCCCGAAGGAACGTAGATTACGGATTACGAGGTCGTCGGAATCAGTATATGCTATGATTTAGTGATAAAAGATTTAGTGATTGTTGTGCGAAGAGGTAAATAAGTAAGTCGGTTTTTTGAAGAATTGAACGGGTGTTAAGATCTAGACGAAAAGATCGTTTTGTTTCATTGTTGGCTAGATAAGTAGATGATGAGGAGGGACAGGTCACCAACGGATTTTTGGACGTAGGTAGACTACACAAAAATTTATATTTACATTTTGATGGCAAGATATGACTCGTCATTTACTTCCCATCAACGCTTTCCACGACGAGCAGTGGAGGGTTAAGTAATTTCAGACGGTGAGCGATCGGGAAAAAATCGAACGCCGAAAAGAATGGCACGAGTTTAAACAGTTGAGATAATATACTGGAGGCTTGGATGCGGTTTCTAAAATCCTTTAAAAGTAGGGAACGATAATAGTCGGGAGAAACGGATTTATTAATACGATACATGGAAAGTGGAGATACATCATTGAATAGAGACGGACTATAGGTAGGAAGAATCGTGGCAAGGAGCGAACGGAAAGCGATATCATCAGCATCAAGACGAGCTTGTGGAGGAAAGTAATCAGAGGACTCAACATTAGAGATGATAATACACCTATCGCGAGAATGAAAGCGGCTACGTGGAAATGGAGTAGTTACGGTAGAAGTCGGGAGTGGGTTAAATACTTGGAAATCAGTGGGAGCGTACTTAGGAGAGCGTTGATGAAATCAGAAATTGAAGAAAGTGTAGAAATAATGAAAGTGATGAAATTGTAGAAAATAGAAGACGAGTATAATGTGTACAATGAGAGGTATAGTCATGTGAGGAAGATATTGTTACAGAATTGGAAGATGATATATTAGGACGATAACTGCCTTAGCCTTTTCGCCAATTCTCCAAAATCCATCATCCTACCCATACAACGAATATTCAACTCCGCAGTTCGAGTGCTCTTTCGTCTCCCTAGCTTCGACCACACATCCACATATCTTGCCCAACTCTCCTGGCCCACCATCCACATCCGCATTAAACTCCGCCTTCTTCTCGTAACTTTTCGTCTCATCGCTGTCGGCTCCTCATCGTTCATCAACCTTCCTTTCTTAGACGACACTCGCCCCACCTCGCTATCGCTGCGTTCCCGTAATTCTCTCTTACTCCACGTTCCCAATTACTCTATCAACTACGGTCTCAAATCCTTCCTCGTCCCCGCCCCGATTTTCCAATGAGATTTAGAGTTGGAAGATGACTCGAGTTGATTTCGCCAAAAGATAGTACGTTTAGTACGTATTAGAATAAGATGTGAAAGCGTAGAGAAAAGTAGGAATCACGGAGATTTGGAGGGAGGGAGTTGGGAGAACGTTTAAGAAAGCGATTATACACACGAAAAGAGTGACGGAGTCGACGCTTAGAAAGACTACAGTCATAATCGAACCAGGGAGCATGGCGCAAGCGCTGAGAGCGTCGGAGTCGACTAGGCAAAAGTTTATTGATGATAGACATAAGTTCAGAATTAAACAGAATGCAGAGGTCATATAATAATGCATTTATAATAATGCAACATTATTATAAAAAAGATTTATTTTAACGTGGCAAATGCGTGCCAGTGCACGCTTACATGACCACAACAAAACAAAAATGTAAATCATGTGTCGAGAAGATGTGAACGGATGAGGTGTTTGAATGTGATAAAGGAGGAAGCGCGGCGGACGTCTCGAGAGAGCTGATTCCAGGCGAGTGGGGCGGCGACGAGGAAGGATCGGAGACCATAGTTGTTGGAGTAATTGGGAACGTGGAGTAAGAGGGAATTACGGGAACGCAGCGATAGAGAGGTGGGGCGAGTGTCGTCTTAGAAAGGAAGGTTGATGAACGATAGAGAGCCGACAGCGAGAAGACGCAAAGTTTCAAAAAAGGCGGAGTTTGATGCGGATGTGGATGGTGGGCCAGGAGAGTTGGGCAAAATATGTGGATGTGTGGTTGAAGCGACGGAGACGAAAGAGCACTCGAACGGCGGAGTTAATTATGCATTGTAGGGGTAGGATTATGGATTTTGGAGAATTGACGAAAAGGCTAAGGCAGTAATCGGTTTTAGGAAAAAGTAGCGATGAAAGAAAAGCCATACAAGAACGGAAGTCGATAAGGGGCGGACACGGCGGATGTCACGGAGAATTAAGTTAGACGAGCGGACCTTGTCACGGACGAAGGGTTTAATGGAAAGGTTATCATCGAAATGAAATCCTAAGAAAGTGAGATTGTGTACTATGGGGATGATCGATGACATTGTATAATAATATTGCATTGTATAACAGGGTACGTCAAAAAATGTCGCGTTGTCGAAAGATTTAAGGGCATCCGATGATAAAGCGGGCTCACTCTTCATAACAGGGTATAATGTACGGGTGTTATAACAGAGTATTCTAATGTACATTCATAAACTCATTTTTATAGAGAACCTCGTAAAAATACTAGAATATAATGGAATTACATTTGTAACACCACTAATTTATTTACTATTTATACCGTATTCTGTATTTTATTTAACTAACCTATTCCATTTCAAATCGCAATTGTATATACAAATCGTAATTTGTATTTACGTTTGTATTTTTATATTTTATATGTATTAAGATGATCATATAAATATAATTTATGATAAATGTTGTATTTAATTTACTTTATTTTTATATTTTTATCTCTAAATAGCATATACGCTGTACTTACATAAGTCCATATACGTTATGTCATTTAATAAATTCTCTTGCTTTAACTCGGTAATGTAGCCCTCTTCATAAGTTATTGTTCTAGATACATACAAAATATTCCCTAAATTATAATATGATTAATATACAAAACAAAATAAAATATCGTAGCGTTACATAGTAGCTGATTAGAATAACAGAAAAGTATTGTTACATAGACAAAAACTTGGATTTAATACTAGCCAGTGTAGAGTAATATAATGCGAAACCATATGTACGATAATTTATCGTATAATTATGTCTGTATTTATCTTATTTTACATTTTATATGTACGCTAAATAATATACACAGGAATTATGTATCTTTAGTTTTTATCCTTATAGTTTAGAAAATATTCACATTAATTCTGTCGCTATATCATCCTAAATCACAATTGAATTCCCTAACAACTAATATCCACAGACACTTGTTTTTAATACGTTAATTCAAAATTATGTTATAGAATTTTATAAATCGAGTGTTAACTCATATTTTGATTATTGATTGAATGCGAGAGAGTAGAATATATGTTGTGTTAAAAATTAGTTGCATATTCGGTTGGCATTATCATCAGGGTATTTTCTATTATGATGACAATTTTCTTTCGATTAGCTGTCAGTTATCGAAAATTCAAATAATTTTTTATAAAAAATTAATACACTCTCACCTGCTCAATCAATAATTCAAAACTTTCGTTGAAATTTACTTTCTAATATAAAGTTTAATAAAACCGCTTTTAGATATAAAATATTTGAGTTTTAGTTTTTTCAAAGTCATGGGTATTCCAAAATTTTTCGGATGGATATCAGACCGATATCCATGTTTAAAGCACGTCGTAACTGGTAAAAATATTCCAGCGATCGATAATCTTTATCTCGACACTAACGGTATTATACATCAATGTTCACATCCAAGTCAAGATGATATTATAAGCATACCTGAAGAAATATTGTTTCCTAAAATATTCGAATATATTACATTTTTGTTCGAATTTATCAAACCTAACAAAGTATTTTTAATTGCGGTCGACGGGGTTGCTCCACGTGCAAAGTTAAATCAGCAGCGCGGGCGTAGATTTCGCACAGCTAAGGAAACATATGAAAAATTAAAAGCACAAAGCTCACAAAACGATTCACATCTAAATCAGAATGTATTTGATTCTAATTGTATCACCCCGGGCACAGTATTTATGGATCGCTTACACAAATACCTGTCATGCGTTTTGTCCGAGAAGGTGTCAACAGATGCGAATTGGCAGAAATGCCAAATAATTTACTCTAGCCACCTGGTGCCTGGTGAGGCAGAACACAAAATCCTGGAATACATACGATATATAAAGAGCCAAATTGACTATGACATTACAACAAGACATTGCATGTATGGCTTGGATAGTGATCTCTTCTTCTTAAGTTTATCTACACATGAGGAATATTTCTGTCTTCTCAGGGAATCAATAAAATTCGATAGGAAAGGTAGCAGTCGTGCCGATAACCCATATAAAATAGATTGGCAGCTAATTTATATTTCATTGTTTCGTGATTTAATTAATCTTGAATTTGAACCTCTTGTCAGTAAAATGTCACTGTTAAAATATGATACGAATAAAATCATCGATGATTGGATATTGTTAGGCTTTCTTATCGGCAATGACTTTTTACCAAATGTCCCTGGTTTTTACATTGGGGATGGATCTTATTATAAGCTCTGGGAATACTACAAACACTTTATGGAAGATTCATCGAATTATCTAAACGATAATGGCTACTTAAATGTAGATGTTTTTCTTAAATTTATGAAAGCGCTTTCTGCCTTTGACTTTGAGTACTTTCAAACAAAGAATTCAGAATTCGATTTCATGTACGATGATAAGTTGCATCAACATAAACGCGACTACGATCAACGAGGTTACTCTCAAAATGACTTGCTTAATGATAGTGATTGCAGCAGCATTGACGATGATCACAATAACGAAGACCCTGAACGAGATTGCAAGTCGGAATTCGAATTAGCTAAACAAGTTTACTATCAGAATTGCTTAAAATTTGATGATCTAGCCGCGGATATACCGAAACTATGTATGGAGTATTTGCGGGGCATTCAATGGAATCTTCATTACTACTATCACGGAATTCAATCGTGGTCATGGTATTATCCTTATCACTATGCCCCATATATAGGAGATATATCAAAATTGAACTTCAACGATCCTGATACAGGAATGACGAAACTTGAATTTGAAATGTCTTCACCTTTTAAGCCTTTTCAACAACTGATGGCCGTTTTACCACCTCAATCTGCACTTCTATTACCCGAAGCTTATGTGGATATCATGACAGATCAAAAATCTCCACTATCGGAATTTTATCCTCTTTATTTTCAAACGGATCAAAACGACAAAATCAGCGATTTTGAGGCTATTGTTTTGTTACCTTTTATTAAGGTTGATCTTCTACTTCAGGTCATGCAAACAGTTGAGCATTTACTGACTGAAGAAGAAATATCACGTAATTCTTTCGGTGAAATATTTGTCTATACTTATTCAAATGGTTCCGAAGCCAACGTAGACGGCGGCGTTAAAAGCAAATGTGATAATAATAGTAAAGTGTTGCACAGTAAATATGATTGGCTCGACAGTTTAGTAGTAAACAGCAGTAATTTAGAAAAGTTACCGTTGAGTTATTATGTGGTAGCACTTGATAAAATTAATTTTAACATAAACGTAGCTGACAGTAGATTTGAAGATTCTCCGTTTCTGAATCTTCGTGGTAAATCTGTACTGGTCAAATGGCATAAATTACAAAAAAAATTTAAGACAAAGCGTAACTTATTTGAAGGGAAACGAATGTATATCGTTATTAGTAATGATATATTTGATGACCAATTACTATTTGATGACCAATTACTATTCAAACTGTTAAATCAACGTGTCTATATAAATTGGCCGTATTGCGAATTAGCAAAGATTAATGGCATACTAAGCGGTAATATGCTATACTTTTTAGACAGAAGAGGCAATAATACCATTATCAATAGAGTTGTCAATAATAACGAACTATCTGATATAAGAGCAAAAATCGTGGATACTAATAAGGAAATAAATGATCGTGGTTTCCTTTTGGCCGCTAAGTCCAGTATATTGCTACGTTATTCAAAATGTACAGACGTGTCATATTTTATCTCTGATAATAATGAGCTGAGTTACACAGAAATATACGAAGATGGCAGCAACGCGAACGATCAACATGAATCATTTGTTTATCCGGAATTGGTTTACATTCCTCCCCAATATGCCAATCCGCCCACTTATCCGTTTATGCGAAATCTTCGAATAGAAGATGTATTTTACAAAAATACTAAAGTAATATGCTTAGATAATGAACGATTCGGACAAGTAGCCACAATAATTAAGACGCAATTAGAAGGTAGTTTACTTGCTACAGTTAAAATGAGAGATCCGTTATCAATTCCTGTAATTAACATAGACGATCGACACAACGACTCATACTATCCTGCCTATCAAATAAACAAGATTTATGGTATTCCGTCTAAGTTTCTTACTGCTGTAGCGGGAACTATCGCATTCAAGATCAACAACGGCGAAATTAAATATGTTGGCTTTAATTGGAAATCTATTAAGAAAGGTCACATCGCAAAGGGATATACCTTGTTTGACAATGGGCAATGGTTTTATTCAAAAAAGGCTGCCCTAGTCGTACTAGAAATGATTAACACTTTTCATTATTTTTTCAAAAAAACGATCGATCATCTGGGAATAAACAGCAATGCTCCACTGGATATTTATTCCGTTTACCCGCACGATAGCACTTTGGCAGAAATCACGTTTGCTAAAGTTAAATCCTATATCGAATTATCATCGCATTACAAAGATGTCAGCAGAATAGGACTATATGACGTTATGTTGTCTGATTCAAGCATACAAACTATCTATTCCAGTATGTTCGGAAATAAAAACGCTACATTATCGCTTTCACATACCAAGAAGTACGTAAATAAAACCGAAAAACTAAAACTAAATTCATTATATTCAACTTTATTTGGATCTACTCATGCCTGCTCAGTTTCGTTTAAAGATTTTAAACTGCTTGACGAAATTGTATACGCAGGCATGCGCTATAATAAAGCTGTTGGCGCAAGGGGTGTCGTAATTGGTCTCCTATCAGTAGATAAATCGCTCGAGGTGATGATGGAAATAACATTGCCCGAGTTTCACTCATGTCAGTGTATTTCACCAGCTAATGTGTGTTGCAAACTATCATCACATGAGCTGATAAATATAGGCGAAATACGACGCCGTAATATCAGAATTTCAAAAGATGCAGAGTTGTCTACTCCTAATTTGCATACCAAACAATTCCAACATCATCGTCAACAAAATCAAACACATCAACATAAACGACAACTTGACCCCCAGCCATATCAACAATTACATAGTGACAAATTGCCACAATATCAACAATCACAGTATCAACCGGTACTTCAAAAACAATCACAATATCCAGCATACGAACAATCTTTCCAAGCTCAACATCGTCAACGTCAAGATAAACAACAACAAAGTCCACTGAAATTGGATGATTTATCCAAAGTAACTGAGTCAACAGCCAAATCGCAAGAAACGATATATAACAGTCGAATTCAAGCTAATTTACAAAAAAAATGTGGAATTGATAATAATGTAACTGGCTGTCAATTAAATCAAAATATTTGGGGGACAACAATTTCTAATATGGAAGCTCATTTTTTAGATAGCAACGAAAGTCCAATTATAGTTCAAGCTAAAAACAATTTGATTGAGATGTTTAATATCAATGACATGCTAGAGTATTTTAAAGTCTGGGTCAATAACAATTGGCCCGAGTTTCCCAATACTAACAGCCGTAGTCATAATCATCAACATATCGTTAAAATTCTTATTTTACCCAAATATAATACCGAAAATCGATATCATATTTGCAACCTCGACATATGTAAAGAAGACAATCCACAACACGCCGTGTACAGTTTCAGCGGAGGTTCTTTAATATCGAATGCAGATGCTTTGACTTTAGCTGTATCAGAAGCATATATAAACCTATCTTTGTTATGGACAAATCTTGATCCGTTGTTTGTGAGAATACTTGAGAACTATTTCGTAGAATTATCCAATTTTGAAAATTTAAAATTACTGATAGGACCATTCGCACCCTCGTTTCCGCCACCAACATCAACGTCAACGGATCCACGATGTTATCTACATGCGCTCGCCGATTTTGCAAAATCTATGGGCTTGTCTCCACCAAGATACTTAAAGCTGAAACTTTCCAATATATTGTTTGGCTGTGTTTGTGAAGTCCATATTCTTTCACCTACGACGAATTCCGGCAATGATCTTATTCGATATTTTTACGGATACCCCGGTCCTAATTTATTGGATGCCGCCAATTCGGCTGCCTATTCGGCTTTGTTAATAATCAGTACCGAGCATTACTGTAAGGTGTCAGACCAAAGTCATCAATCGTCCAAAGCTTCACCTAGCACCGTTCATAGCAAACTTTATAATGCCAGTAATAGTCGAGGTGATAATATATCTAGTGGTCATCAGCCGTTATTGGATCAAAGAAATACACTAGAAAATAAAATGCAGAATATGCACATGCATCGTCCGTCATACAGATAGCAGTAGTCTCGCTATTTGGTGATTTCATTAAAAATTATATCAAATATGTAAAGAGAGAAATTGCCACCAGCATTATGCTAATTTTGGTTTCTGCTTGTTCTTTTCGTTTTGACTACTTGTATACCTATGATGTGTACGATTTCCTTTAGTTTTTAGTTATATTATATCTGGCTGTCAATTTCTGTAAGTATACTGTACCTCGCTATATGCTTTTAGTAAAAAACAAATATGCTGTTCTAAAATTACTTCTACTTTTGTATATGTTACACTTAATAGAATTTATTGATGAGTCCTATTAGGACTAAACTAAACCCATTTTTTACTTATTCAATCCTATAATTTTAAGCCAACATCAGTACATTTTAGCATTGGTGGACCTCATCAGCTACTGTTCCAATAACTACCTTTTACGTTTTGGTTCTTTTAATAGGAATAAGGTCAGTAGCTGATTAGATCAACCGATACTGAAATGTAACGTACTGATGTTTAAAATTGTAGAATTGAAGCAACAGATAAGAATAAAAGTAGGCGTCAAAATTTCAATTAAAACAATGACTGCACAGTTATATCAACTTAAAATTACGTATGTATTTATTAACATTGAACTTAGATTATTTGTCTCGGTTTAATTTTTGCAATCTAAAGAACACGGGATTGTCAAAACCCAATTATTAAACGTGAATTAGAATCATGTTCACATATGTTCTTGTTATCATGTTCATTTATTCTCGTGAGCATACACAGGTAATTTTATATAAATACCCATAGAGTTTGATAGTCATAAAAATATACAAAATAAAACTGACGAGCAAAATTTTGCACTTTTTATTTGACTAATATCGACAAACTTCACAATAATCTTTTTACAAGGAAAATATTTATTACCATTTGCTCAGCTGTGGTTTTGTGCATTAGCAAAACGATGAACTTAACCATTTACTAAACTCTAGAAATATTATTTCAATGAAAATGCACTGAATTTAACTTTGAAATATGCACTACTTCATAATAACATTGATGCTTCTACTTATACAATAATGTTCATGTTATCGTCTACGTATTTCAAAATTTTTATATATTATTTATTGTTACTCTAATGTCAGGGAGCATAGCTCAGTAGACATTTTCACAAATTACAAAAAAATAAAGTTTTTTTTGAATTCGAAAAAAACTTGTTTTAATTCAAAAAACTATACAAATAATTTACCAAAGTTAGTGTTACTCTTGCCAAAAATCAAAAGTATGAACAATGCCAATAATTCCTCTCGAGCGGTTCTCCCGTATCCGGTGGAGTTCACCAGTCTCTATCCAGATGAGAAGACTTCAGAGAGGCCAATAAGTCACGAGCATTACCTCGCATAAGCGCCATGGAGGTGCGTTATAACAGGCTGGAAACTGATTTACTGTAAAAAATTCCTAGGACTCTACTAACGTTTCCAGCAATGCGCTTAATCAATTGCTCGCCATCATCCTTTTACACGCCAAATGTCTCTATGATCGGAGCAGTAAACACGTAGCAGTAAAAATAAAGTAAAATAATAAAATAAATAAAATGAAATGATTTTAGAATGCATATTAAGACGACTTAATCGCTCTTCATCTGTAGATTGTAGAGGGCCAAGTCAATTTAGACGATATAATATTTTAAATATTATAATATAAAATTTTATAATATATAATATTTTAAATAATAAATTACAACTAAAAATGATTTGAGTTAAGTTATTTGCCGAGCGTTGACTGTTGTGAGTGGCGGCATCTCGTACGACCATCGATGCTTCTCTGGCTAAGATGAATCTTAACATCATCCTGGATTTTGTAATACAGTATTGTATCGTTTTTCTTTTAATTTCATTTTCTCCTCAATGCTGCGTAGAATAACTTCAGCGGACTTTCTTACTTCCCAAGTGACACGGATTATTATGTTTCTACGTAATAGAGACAGCAATAATAGACTTAATTGAAAGAAATCCGCAAATGCCTATTTTCGTTAAATCGCACAAAGTTTTTGTAGGTCCTGAAAATACGATCTTGCACGCTTTGTGCCCTGCCTATATGACAGATTTTGTGTTTTGACTATATAACTTACCAGATATATTAAAACCGCCGAGGTATACATGGATTCAACAAACTTACGAATAAAATATTGTTCGCAATCCACATTTTGAAAACAATTATCGCTAGGTGTTCGACGAAAATTTTATTTTAATAAAATAAACATAAAACACTAAATTTTAATTTATTGAAAAAATGTTATACTGTCAGTGCTTTCAAAGAAAACGTTACTTCATGAAAAAAAACTCAACAAAAGAAGAAAAATGCAGCAATTCTAAAATTAGTGATTTTCTTCCTTTTCTCAACTTCAACCAGGATGAACTTCCTCCAATTAAGAAGCTCGAAAACCTGATCATAATTAATGTAACTTCGCTAACTGCCAGTGAACACATGTTTGATAAGTTCCTTGGGAATTTTGTCCCTAAATGCAAAAACATAGTCATTCGAAACTCTCAAAATTGTCACCGGCACTTACATGCTATTATTTGTATAGCCATACCTAGTATATAAGTATTTAAATTATTTTAAAGAAAACCTCACGAATAGTGGAACTGCAACTTTCAAGCCTATCCAGTCGTCCTTGAAAATAGACAATTTACTAACCGACTTTAATCAAGATGATGTAACTTTACTTGAGAAGACGTATAATCTGTCAAATATCCGATTCATCACGGGGAAAGGAGGATACATTCTCTCCGTGACCTTCGCTTACACATCATTAAATAATGCGGAATCATTATCACTATCGGCCTGCCACCAATTTAATTAAGAGTTGCAATCTTATTTAAGCATGCTTTTTTCGATAACCTTACATATCCTCATTGCAATAATTGACGCAGTAGCTGTCATTGGAGGTCCCACTGTAATCTTCTCAACAAATGCGGGATATATAGTTCCGGGAGCCAGATCATAACACAAATAAATGCAGAAACACGCCAGCTTGCTGTAACTGTGGTAGGGATCACCCATCATAATCTCTAATATGTTAGGCCTTTAAAGATCAATAAAAGCGACATACCCCTTGACAGCAACAATCAAATTCCATTTTCGAGAGTGCACGAAGCCGGCATCGTTATCCGAGTCAGATATCTTGAAGTTGATCGAAATTAAAAGCAAACAAAACATTTAGGAGATGGCGGGCTTATCGCCAAGTTAATTGAAGCCCTGGTGATTTCGACCTACTCCACCTCTGAGTTTTACCGATCAATCCAGCAAACGAACGACCTCCAATCCACTTTCTATTAAACTTTGTAAAACGGTCAAACTATATGTGGGAAAGGGAACCTTCCTACGTATAGTTTCAACTAGGGGTTGCTTGCTCATTCATCTACATTAATGCAATAAGAAGTGGTTAAGATCCGTTTTCAGAGAAAACGGATATTTTTTAGCACCTCCCGAGTTTAGCGGAACTCGATTCGATTCCCCCAGAACATTACTCGATTTATTCCAAAGCACATAATCGCCTACTTTACTCCATATATAACCCCACCTCACTCCTCTTCATCTGAAGTTTTCAAACTTAATTTAAAAGGCACTTAATGTCTACCTTATTACTAACTATTCTTGCGAGCCATGTCTTGTTTAGCGATAACATTCTGGAAGAACGGTAACCGCTTCAGCATAGCCAATATCCATATTCGCCTAGGGGAGGCTCACACGAACCGTGACCTCCTGGATAGAATATTAGATAGCGGTTATGACATGTTACTTAATGACCAACGATATAACTGGTCGTTGGAGTAATGCTGCACTCCGCAGAGCCAGGACCGTAAATCTTACAAATCACCGTCCCCTTATTTTCAGTGCACAACTTCAAATTCTTTCCACGATTTACTACCGCTGCATTAAAAGTGGCTGTTAAAAACCTGTATTTATTGAGCAGTCGCGATAAACTGTCCACCTCGCACTACCTACTCGGTTGGCGGATTAAGGAAGATACAATGCTGAGAATATGATTTCACTTTGATCCAATCTGAGTGGCCTTCTTATAGGTAGCTATCCGACTCTTCCTTGTTGGAGGTAATTCAATTATGACCCGATTAAATTTTTACCAGTCTTCACAGGCTACCGCGATTATTTCGACTACCTATAAAGGTCGTATATTCAATCCCACTCCAACAAAACTCAAAGTACTAGATAAAGGCTACACCTTCTCAATCTCACTATTTCTCTTAGATGCCTTATCGAAAGAATAGTAGAGTTTTAGGTATAGATTCCAGCTGAGTAAAGATAGGACGATCATTGCTCGCTTTGACCCTTCTCACTCTTCGTTTTGGAAGATATTCAAGAAAAAGTTTGTCTGCAGGAGTGAGAGAGCTCCGGGTTGGAAACTCATGTCCTCTTCAGTCACTCGCATTTTCCCGATAACACCCCCTCCGAAATCGCTCAACTCTCATCTGCCCGCATCGAAAAACGCCTTCGCGAGGAAAACGGCGAAACATCTCTCTCTCCATCCGAAACATCGACGGAAATTTTCAAGTTGTCCGCACCCGCCCAAAAATTCGATGGCGCTCCATCTCCCCTATGTGTCTTCTCCACTAGACTCTTTACCACCACACACGGTTTCCGCCTCGGCCTCCTCAACACTAGATCTATTCTCAATAAATCCGATCTCATCCTCAACTTATTCACTAAGCAATCCATCGATCTCTTCAACGTCACCGAATCATGGCACTCCGATTATGGATGACCTCTCAATCCGCCGTTTGCTCTCTGCCGGTTGCTCACTAGTCGAATCCGCTCGCCCCCTTCAGCAAATCCCCTTCTAAATTCTCTAATCATGGCGGCATTGTCGCATTCGCCCGTCACCCCGCGTCTCTTCGCAAAATCACTTCCCCTTTCAGTCCTTGCTCTT
This sequence comes from Pomphorhynchus laevis, assembly GCA_012934845.2. Lineage (NCBI taxonomy): Eukaryota > Metazoa > Acanthocephala > Palaeacanthocephala > Echinorhynchida > Pomphorhynchidae > Pomphorhynchus > Pomphorhynchus laevis. The sequence continues at coordinate 45,520 of WNNJ02002982.1, forward strand.
TTGAATTGCTCACTTGTCGTTATTCTAACCCGATCACTCTAGATCTCGCCATTGTATACCGTCCTGGTTCATCAGCTCCTACATCCTTATTTTTTACCGAACTCGCTGACCTTCTGTCCCACTGTTCTTTGTCCTCAATCCCTTCAATCGTTCTTGGCGACTTCAACATCCGCCTCGACCGCCCCTCTTCCACCGAGTCAATCCGGTTCATCAACATTCTATCCAACTATAACTACAAACCAATCTCCACTGCCCCCACACATATCCTTGGTGGGGCACTCGACATCATCGCTGTCCCCGATCATTTTGCTGCCTACACCTCACTGTCCATCTCTGATCCTGGTCTATCCGATCACTTTCTTATCACCCTTGATCTCACTCACAACCACACCCCTCCTCACACACCTACAATCCTACGTCGCCCTTGGAGAAATCTTGACCTCTCCCTTCTCCGCTCTGCCTTACTCAAATCGTCTCTATCATTACCCACAATAACATATTCATCTCCTCACGATCTCGCCTTTCTTTTCGACTCTGAACTCACATCCACTCTCGATATTCTCTTGCCCTTCAAGTCTCACCCACACCGTCGCTTGCACAGTGCCCCATGGTTTGACATCCAATGCCTACTCTCAAAGCGTCGACTCCGCCATGCTTTTCGAGTCTATCACCGCTCTCTCAGACGTGATTTCCGCTCGATCACTCCGTCTTTCCGTGATTCCTATCTTGCTCTTCGCCGGTCTCATCTCAACCTACTACGTACCAAATGCAACTCCTTCTGGCAGCATAAAATCATCACTTCATTCAACTCTAAGACTCTCTGGCATACTTTTAACTCAATCCTTGCTTGCTCCTCTTCGCCGTGCAACATCAATGCCAATGATTATTCGTCATTTCTCCAGACTAAAGTATCCACGTTGCTCTCTCACACCCCGATCTCCATCCTATCCCACTCTGCCCAGTCTAGCCTCATCCTTCCGGAACTCTTTCATCTTCTCCCTGTCTCACCTACAGAAGTATCATCTGTTATCATGTCCTTGCCCAACAAAACATCACATGCCGATCCCCTTCCTACTCATATTTAAATCTATATGCTCATCGATATCCTCATTTCTCACAACCTTGTTTAACTCGTCCATCCGCAGTCGTATCTTACCTTCACATTGGAAATCCGCAATCGTTCGTCCCCTCCTTAAGAAACAATCGCTCGACACCCTCTCTTCCTTCTAGCTATCGCCCCATTTCACTACTCCCTACTCTTTCTAAGCTCTTAGAACGCCTCATCTTAATACAGATCAACGCTTATCTCTCCTCATCCAATCTGTACCCTCCTTTCCAATCCGCTTTCCGCTCTAATCACTCGACATAAATCGCATGCATAAAAGTGTACAACGACTTACTCATTTCTCGAGACAAGGCTCTATATAGTGTTCTCATCTCCCTCGACCTCTCCTCCGCATTCGACATTGTCGACCACTCCGTCCTCCTTTCTCGCCTTCGTTATGATTACGGCTTTTCTTCCTCCTTCGTAGCATGGTTTGCCTCATATCTATCCGACCGTTCCTTTCGCGTCTGTTCTAATTCATCATCCTCCCCTCCCATCCCTATTTTTTGCGGGGTCCCACAAGGTTCAGTCCTAGGTCCCCTGCTTTTCTCTCTTCTGCTTGGCGATCTCTCTCCGTTTATCAAACCTTACTCCTTTAACGTCATGCAATACGCCGATGACATTCTAATCTATGATCATGCACCCGCACATCGCATACACGATATCGGCAATTCTGCCTCCAACTGTCTTTCTTCTATCTACAAACGTCTCTCCAATCTCCATCTCGTTCTAAACCCCGAAAAGTCCAAAATAATGTGGATCCTCCCCCGTAAACCAAACATATCTCCTCCCACTGTATATTTTGCCTCATCGATCATCCCCATAGTCCACAATCTCACTTTCTTAGGCTTCCATTTCGATGATCACCTTTTCCTTAAACCCTTCGTCCGTGACAAGGTCCGCTCGTCTAACTTAATTCTCCGTGACATCCGCCGTATCCGCCCCCTTATCGACTTCCGTTCTTGTATGTCTCTTCTTTCATCGCTTCTTTTCCCTAAAATCGATTACTGCCTTAGCCTTTTCGCCAATTCTCCAAAATCCATCATCCTACCCTACAACGAATAATCAACACCGCCGTTCGAGTGCTCTTTCGTCTCCGTCGCTTCGACCACACATCCACATATTTTGCCCAACTCTCCTGGCCCACCATCCACATCCGCATCAAACTCCGCCTTCTCGTTACTTTTCGTCTTATCGCTGTCGGCTCCCCATCGTTCATCAACCTTCCTTTCTTAGACGACACTCGCCCCACCTCGCTATCGCTGCGTTCCCGTCATACCCTCTTACTCCACGTTCCTAATTACTCCAACAACTACGGTCTCCGATCCTTCCTCGTCGCCGCCTCACTCGCCTGGAATCAACTCCCTCTCGACGTCCGCCGCGCTCCCTCCTTTATCACATTCAAACACCTCCTCCGTTCACACCTTCTCGACACCTGATTCACAGTCTTGTTTTGTTGTGGTCATGTAAGCATGCGCTGGCACGCATTTGCCACGTTAAAATAAATCTTTTTTTTCATAATGTTGCATTATTATAAATGCATATTATATGATCTCTGCATTCTGTTTGATTCTGAACTTATGTCTATCATCAATAAACTTCTGCCTAGTCGACTCCGACGCTCTCAGCGCTTGCGCCATGCTCCCTGGTTCGATTCTGACTGTAGTCAGAATGTCACACAGGCAACCGAAACGACCAGTGTGTACCTCATTCTACTGATGAGTGTTGCCGGGTACTCATCATTTCGATGCTGAAGTGGTCGTCTAGAAGTGACATGGTGACTGAAAGTCGTGAATCGAAGTCCAGTCTATAAAGCAACACCATTTAGTATAAATGCCGTATTTCGTAAGAAATCCTGGACCGTTGTCTACTCAGCACATTCGTGCATTACTATTATACCTGCCGTATCCATTTAGGATCCAACGAGTGCAGCGACAATTCAGCAACAACCTCTGCCTAGTGTTTAAGGATGGTCCGCACAGCAATTCGATCTGGTTAAGAGCGAAAGCCTCAGACAATTAAGCAAAGTGTCGGAAACGCCTTTATTCACAATGTCACACAGGCAACCGAAACGACCAGTGTGTACCTCATTCTACTGATGAGTGTTGCCGGGTACTCATCATTTCGATGCTGAAGTGGTCGTCTAGAAGTGACATGGTGACTAAAAGTCGTGAATCGAAGTCCAGTCTATCAAGCAACACCATTTAGTATAAATGCCGTATTTCGTAAGAAATCCTGGACCGTTGTCTACTCAGCACATTCGTGCATTACTATTATACTTGCCGTATCCATTTAGGATTTAACGAGTGCAGCGACAATTCAACAACAACCTCTGCCTAGTGTTTAAGGATGGCCCGCACAGCAATTCGATCTGGTTAAGAGCGTAAGCCTCAGACAATTAAGCAATGTGTCGGAAACGCTTTTATTCACAATGTCACACAGGCAACCGAAACGACCAGTGTGTACCTCATTCTACTGATGAGTGTTGCCGGGTACTCATCATTTCGATGCTGAAGTGGTCGTCTAGAAGTGACATGGTGACTGAAAGTCGTGAATCGAAGTCCAGTCTATAAAGCAACACCATTTAGTATAAATGCCGTATTTCGTAAGAAATCCTGGACCGTTGTCTACTCAGCACATTCGTGCATTACTATTATACCTGCCGTATCCATTTAGGATCCAACGAGTGCAGCGACAATTCAGCAACAACCTCTGCCTAGTGTTTAAGGATGGTCCGCACAGCAATTCGATCTGGTTAAGAGCGAAAGCCTCAGACAATTAAGCAAAGTGTCGGAAACGCCTTTATTCACAATGTCACACAGGCAACCGAAACGACCAGTGTGTACCTCATTCTACTGATGAGTGTTGCCGGGTACTCATCATTTCGATGCTGAAGTGGTCGTCTAGAAGTGACATGGTGACTGAAAGTCGTGAATCGAAGTCCAGTCTATAAAGCAACACCATTTAGTATAAATGCCGTATTTCGTAAGAAATCCTGGACCGTTGTCTACTCAGCACATTCGTGCATTACTATTATACCTGCCGTATCTATTAAGGATCCAACGAGTGCAACGACAATTCAGCAACAACATCTGCCTAATGTTTAAGGATGGTCCGCACAGCAATTCGATCTGGTTAAGAGCGAAAGCCTTAGACAATTAAGCAAAGTGTCGGAAACGCCTTTATTCACAATGTCACACAGGCAACCGAAACGACCAGTGTGTACCTCATTCTACTTATGAGTGTTGCAGGGTACTCATCATTTCGATGCTGAAGTGGTCGTCTAGACGTGACATGGTGACTGAAAGTCGTGAATCAAAGTCCAGTCTATCAAGCAACACTATTTAGTATAAATGCCGTATTTCGTAAGAAATCCTGGACCGTTGTCTACTCAGCACATTCGTGCATTACTATTATACCTGCCTTTCCATTTAGGATCCAACGAGTGCAGCGACAATTCAGCAACAACCTCTGCCTAGTGTTTAAGGATGGTCCGCACAGCAATTCGATCTGGTTAAGAGCGAAAGCCTCAGACAATTAAGCAAAGTGTCGGAAACACCTTTATTCACAATGTCACACAGGCAACCGAAACGACCAGTGTGTACCTCATTCTACTGATGATTGTTGCCGGGTACTCATCATTTCGATGCTGAAGTGGTCGTCTAGAAGTGACATGGTGACTGAAAGTCGTGAATTGAGGTCCAGTCTATAAAGCAACACCATTTAGTATAAATGCCGTATTTCGTAAGAAATCCTGGACCGTTGTCTACTCAGCACATTCGTGCATTACTATTATACCTGCCGTATCCATTTAGGATCCAACGAGTGCAGCGACAATTCAGCAACAACCTCTGCCTAGTGTTTAAGGATGGTCCGCACAGCAATTCGATCTGGTTAAGATCGAAAGCCTTCAGACAATTAAGCAAAGTGTCGGAAACGCCTTTATTCACAATGTCACACAGGCAACCGAAACGACTAGTGTGTACCTCATTCTACTGATGAGTGTTGCCGGGTATCATCATTTCGATGCTGAAGTGGTCGTCTAGAAGTGACATGGTGACTGAAAGTCGTGAATTGAGGTCCAGTCTATAAAGCAACACCATTTAGTATAAATGCCGTATTTCGTAAGAAATCCTGGACCGTTGTCTACTCAGCACATTCGTGCATTACTATTATACCTGCCGTATCCATTTAGAATCCAACGAGTGCAGCGACAATTCAGCAACAACCTCTGCCTAGTGTTTAAGGATGGTCCGCACAGCAATTCGATCTGGTTAAGAGCGAAAGCCTCAGACAATTAAGCAAAGTGTCGGAAACGCCTTTATTCACAATGTCACACAGGCAACCGAAACGAACAATGTGTACTTCATTCTACTGATGAGTGTTGCCGGGTACTCACCATTTCGATGCTGAAGTGGTCGTCTAGAAGTGACATGGTGACTAAAAGTCGTGAATCGAAGTCCAGTCTATAAAGCAACACTATTTAGTATAAATGCCGTATTTCGTAAGAAATCCTGGACCGTTGTCTACTCAGCACATTCGTGCATTACTATTATACCTGCCGTATCCATTTAGGATCCAACGAGTGCAGCGACAATTCAGCAACAACATCTGCCTAGTGTTTAAGGATGGTCCGCACAGCAATTCGATCTGGTTAAGAGCGTAAGCCTCAGACAATTAAGCAAAGTGTCGGAAACGCCTTTATTCACAATGTCACACAGGCAACCGAAACGACCAGTGTGTACCTCATTCTACTGATGAGTGTTGCCAGGTACTCATCATTTCGATGCTGAAGTGGTCGTCTAGAAGTGACATGGTGACTGAAAGTCGTGAATCGAAGTCAGTCTATAAAGCAACACCATTTAGTATAAATGCCGTTTTTCGTAAAAAATCCTGGACCGTTGTCTACTCAGCACATTCGTGCATTACTATTATACCTGCCGTATCCATTTAGAATCCAACGAGTGCAGCGACAATTCAGCAACAACCTCTGCCTAGTGTTTAAGGATGGTCCGCACAGCAATTCGATCTGGTTAAGAGCGAAAGCCTCAGACAATTAAGCAAAGTGTCGGAAACGCCTTTATTCACAATGTCACACAGGCAACCGAAACGACCAGTGTGTACCTCATTCTACTGATGAGTGTTGCCGGGTACTCATCATTTCGATGCTGAAGTGGTCGTCTAGAAGTGACATGGTGACTAAAAGTCGTGAATCGAAGTCCAGTCTATAAAGCAACACTATTTAGTATAAATGCCGTATTTCGTAAGAAATCCTGGACCGTTGTCTACTCAGCACATTCGTGCATTACTATTATACCTGCCGTATCTATTTAGGATCCAACGAGTGCAGCGACAATTCAGCAACAACCTCTGCCTAGTGTTTAAGGATGGTCCGCACAGCAATTCGATCTGGTTAAGAGCGAAAGCCTCAGACAATTAAGCAAAGTGTCGGAAACGCCTTTATTCACAATGTCACACAGGCAACCGAAACGACCAGTGTGTACCTCATTCTACTGATGAGTGTTGCCGGGTACTCATCATTTCGATGCTGAAGTGGTCGTCTAGAAGTGACGTGGTGACTGAAAGTCGTGAATCGAAGTTCAGTCTATAAAGCAACACCATTTAGTATATATATACTGAATGGTAACTTTATATATAAGGCGAAGAGTTGGTAGTCAGCCTTCTGATGAGTCCGGGGCTTCCAACATGTGACAAAAAGCGGGCCAAACAAAACGACTGTGGCCGTTAGTAGTCAGGGTGTATGGAATTGGATATCATGAAGGAAGGATTCTGTAGCTGGTTTTCAATGCGAAAGTCACCTCGTGTGACCTAGCAACTATTCATTATATATATATATATATATATATATATATATATATATATATATATATATATATATATATATATATATATATATATATATATATATATATATAATTTGTTGTTACACCTGCCCTGGGACACACAATGGTGTACTCGTAAATAAATCACTATGTTTTCCTCATGATGAGGCATAAACACCAGGCAGCATTCTATATATCCTCATCAGATCAAGAAATAGAACCGAATTATTCTCGCAATATTCAAAGTCGCTACGTATGCCCAGTCATCCTATGTGTGACGACAAACTTCAACAACGGTGTACGCGTTTCGCTCTTACGGAGCTCATCAGTACCTTGACTTCAATAGTCATCCATAGGATATGACGTCACTACGATTTTAATTGCGATAAGTCAAATTTTGCCTTTAAACCTACCAGTGTAGGCATAAGTTGGGCAGTCTAAAATAGCTCTTTTTTTTCTTTTAGTATAATCCTTTAGCTGGTTTTCGATAACTTTAATAGAGAAACTGTGATTTTTATTTATTAATATATGTTCTACTGCCATATCACTATTTATTTTCTCAGTTTTCATTTGAGAGCGTCGGAAATTGCTTCTTCTACTCATTGCGAAACTAGTTTCACCGACATATTGGACTCTACATGTTTTTTAGGTCAGGACGTAAACAAGTTCACTTGTTTTGTTATTATTAATCTCTTTTACTGTGAATTTTTATTTCGTCGTTGAGCTGTAAAAATATTCTCTTGAGTCCATATCGCTGCAACATTTGCAACGTCTGTCAGCACAAGGAGTCGACATCCTGGGATTCAGGCTATCTGTCATTAATCTGGCACTGCTAACTATGAATTGATTTTTTTAGGCATTTTTAAAAAGATCTTAAGATTAGGGTGATATTCTAAACAAATGTTATTGGCCTCAGTAAGAGCCAATTTTATGTCCCTTTTAAGTTGTTTGAATTTTGGATGCCATTTACATACGATAACGTTTACGTCAGTTTTGGTCTCTCTCTGATCACCTTTCAGTTTGTCTTCTCTTAATACGTTTAAATATCTTTTAATTGAATTTTCTACTTTAGTAAAGCTATACCCTCGTGCCATCAAATATTTACGTAATTGTACGTATGTTCCAAGAAAGTCTATGTGCTGAGAACAAATCTTCTTTGCTCTCAACACTTTATTTTCAATCACATTCCGCTTTACGTAGGCTGGGTGCTTACTCGATGCGTGCAGGTACACAGGTTTCCAAGTAGATTTCCAATGGATCCGCGTATGTAAGGATTTATTAATTACAAATATTTGTACTTCGATAAATGACACCGTTTTACTGGAACATTCTTCTATAGTAAATTTTAGAGACCCTACGCTATTCAGATACTTCACAAATACGTTGAGTTCTTCAGCTGAATGTTTCCACACTATCAGTACATCATTAATATATCGGAGATAGTGAAGTGGCTTCAACAAGCTTGTGTTTATACATCTCTCCTTAATAGATGCTAAGTACAAAATAGCAAACGATGGTCCGATAGGGGACCCATCGCACATCCAACCATCTGCATAAAGACTTCTCCATTAAAGTTAAAGACGTTATTCTTTAAGTCTGCTTTTTACATCTATTTTATCGAATCAGCAATGTTGTCGTCATAATCACAGTTTGTCTTCAAGAACTTTGCTACAGCGTGAATTCCATCGTCCAGCGGAATGAAAGTGCATAGTGACTCAACGTCAAGTGTAACTAGTAAGCAATTTTTATCCGAACAGGTTCGCCATTTTTCTGTTAAACGTATTAAAGAGTCCACATCTGGTAAATACGAACGCACTGTTAAGAGATCTGGTTTCAGCAGCTCAAGCAGGTATTTGGATAATTGCTCGGTGAGTGTATTAACGGTGCTGATAATTGGACGTCCGAGGCAAGGGGTTATTGCTTTGTGCGTTTTGGGTGATATATAAAATGCCCCATCCGTTGTTGCTGCTGTAAGCGTTAATTTTGTCTTAACAGTATCATTTAGATCGAGTGTCTGTATACAACTTATCACAGCATCGCGTGCAATGTTGATATAATTTGTGCTAACTTTTTATAAGAATCAGAACTTAATTGACGAGTTGCTTCGGTAATGTAATCATTGGTATCACAGACAATAGCTTCTTTACATTTATCAGCTTTTTTTCGTATGACAATGTTTTTATCATTTCTTAAAGTTCTCAAAGTTGAAATTAATTTGGTCTCAGATTTTGTTAGTTTCGTGACATTCGGAAACATTTCAATGTATTTCGTGATGGCAGTGTGACAGGCAAAAAACTTTTTAGCACCAGATGCAAATAGTTCACTGGCTGGAAAAGCCAATCTCTGAGATCGTTGAAGTCCATTTGCATCTTATGCTAGAAAGTTTTTATCATTAGATGAAACCGGCTCTCTTAAAAGTGCGTTCGCATTTACCTAATGTGGACTCATATAGGTGTATTGTGCAGTTACATTCTTCCAGAATTTTATTATAAATATTCACCGATGTACAATATATTTTTGCTGTTTTGAAATAATATAGTCACGTTTGGCTGGTGAGTTCACAGACCGCTGTTCTTTATTACCTATTGTTTAATTGGCGTACTAATTTCAAACACGTAATAAGCATTTCCTTGAACGTTCTGATATTGAATGTTGTTATAATATTGTCTATATTTTTACGTCGATGGTTATGTTTTTAACACTGATTTAGATTTGTTTCTATAATGAGTGGATTTCATGTTGTTGATGCTGAAGACGGTGATAACGTATCGGAAGATAGCCAACACGATCAGTATGATCGAAGTGCCTATGACATTTTAGAATTTGCACAAGCAGGTAAGAATGACTCATTGAATATATTTCGATTTATTTTAATTTTCGTTACTAAATTTTAAATCTATTTGTAGTTATATTTTAGTTTCAATCTAACTAAAAGTAATTATTGAAGCTGGATCAAAGAAAAGATGAAATTATTTTTATTGATATTTCGCTAACTATACTGTTAGCATCTTCAGAAAATACTAAAAGGTAATTTGAAAATTTAAAAAGGTTATTTTCTGAAGATGCTAACAGTATAGTTAGCAAAATATCAAAAATAATTTCTTCTTTTCTTTGATCCAGCTCCATTTATCATTTATCAATCAATGGATCATATTATCAAATATTTAAAAACTAACTAAAAGTTTTCCAACGCCTTAAAATTACTCATATTTTATTAAAATCGATATAGTGTTTTATTAACACTTTTCAAATACCTAACTGTTATTAGCAACATAGTACAAAATCGAATTTACACAGCAGTCTCATATGTAGGAATGTTGCATGTGAAACGAATTTTTTCAAGACTTTATACATATAAATATTGCATTGAAACGGGCATTTGTAAGACTTAAATACATCATATATTATTTATTAGTCAATTCATTAAAATTAATTTTTCTTCTAAAATTTAACTTCAGAAAAATTTAGGGACCGAAAATTCTCCGTTCCCTAAATTAGAGCCGAAGAATAGTAGAAGAATCTGGGCCGAAGAATAATAGGGTCTAAAACCTGATGCCATAGCAGTTTCTCTTGATGACCTCTATTTCTTATTCGAGAATACATCATATATTATTTATTAGTCAATTCATAAAAATTGATTTTTATTTGAAATTTTGATATTAAATTTTATCGTTATATAAATATTAATTGTATAAACTCTTATATAATTATTTATTATTTATAATTATTTATAGAATTATATTAATCAGAGGAAATACATCATTAGCATGTATTTGGACTCTCTGCTATGCTGAGTCTATGAATAGATACCAAAACCTGACTACATCGTAGTTCCTCCTGATGACCTATAATCCTTATTCTTACACATCGTCTATTATTTATTAGTAAATTCATAAAAATTGATTTTTATTTTAAATTACCATTTTAAATTTTAACTGATATAAAAATATATTGTATAAAATCTTATTTAATTATTTATTATTTGTCTTTATTTTTATTTATATATCGTATAAATACGTAGACTTTGTTATCTGATCTGATTGTTAAGTACTTTTTATAAGCTAAACAGAAAGTTTAGTCTAAAAGTTAAGCTTTCAAATAGATGAATATTTCATTCTACGTCCTTGTTGTTAATACAGAACAAACAGAGTATTTACAATTTTATCGAGAAATTTTTCAGTCATTCGTCTATTAGTTATAAAAAGTCTCAAATTTTACAATAATAGCTTCACATTTGTATCAACTAAAATAAATTATTTAATTCTTAAAGTATATATAAAGTTGTTCTTGCCCTCCAGAACAACTTTATTCCTTTTATGTTAATTTAAAGCATGCTGACATGTTCGATTTTTAGTGCAGCCTAGATCCGCAAACATATCCCAGTGTCTTGATTTGTCTCTTCCGATTTCTTTGAAGTTCATTAAATAATTTATTATCTCGCATCTTTGATTAAAGATGATTTTTAAATGTCTTGCTTGTTTGATTGTAAAAATAAATATTTTTTTAAATTAATAAAAAAAAATAAACAATTATATCGACAGACACTAACGAAAAAGCCAAAATTGATTAATTAAAATTAACCAAAGAAGAAAACAACATTTTAAAGAATCATTGATAAAACCATGAAATTAAGGGATTAAATTTGAAAATGTATTATAATATAATTTTAAATTGTAGTCGGATTTATTATTAGACATCAAATTAGTTTATTTACATGCATAAAATTGAACTTTTATGATATTCTATAAATAGTATCACTTTTTTCACGACACGTGCTTTTAAAAAAATTAATTCTATGATCTTTGAAGTCAGATCAACAAGCAAAATGATGATTTAAAGCAAATTATGATATAAAATGGCAAAGACGGAATTGATATGCAAAAATAAACTTTAATTTTGTGGATTAGTAATTTTACAAACCGTCACAGCTATTTCATATTATCCGAAATAACAATCTGATATAAACGACCGAAATGAATTTTTAAAGCAAATATGGAACCTACTTTTAAAGATAATATGCTATGCAAATTTTTAGGCAACGAGCTCGTAATGCAGCCGTTGCTCTTACACTTTGAAAATGTCAGTTGAAATGGCTGAGAAATGTACTGAACACGTTGAAAAACGTGCTTTTCGTAATATGTTTCACATGACCAATTCTGAAAATATACGAGTGAACCACATTACAGATGGATATTGAATAGTTCTTCTACGTTCTTGTTCAACTAAGGGCGAATTAACATAAACTTTGCTCTTAAGCTGTGAATTGAGATACCTGGTGTTGACTTATATATAATAGTAGTATATATAATTGTCGTAAGTAGATAAAAAACAGGAAATGACGACCAAGAGCAATTTCTTGTAAAGCTTTCGGGCTAACTGCCCTTCTTCAGTACATCTACAAAAAAATTTACAGTTCTGATTAGCACAAAAAATAGTAATGAAAATCAAATTGTTCAATGCGACTAACAGAGAGAAATATAAATAAACCAATTTCGGAACTCATATATTCACGGCAAGTGATATATGTGCTCGGCATTTAATTGTTGGTCTGCCCTGAGTTGTCCGATCCAAAACATTTCCTCCCGTCATTCTTCGCTCGTTTATACTTTATGTCGGATCTACTAGTCAAAGCTCGTACATTCATTTGTCCTCCTGTCTGTCCTATATATATCTTTGAACATTCATTGCACATGTTCATATATACTAGTCCTTTGCTCTTGCAATTATTGTGTCCGCGGACATTATATTTTAAGCATGTTACCGGACTTGTAAATGTTATTGTTGTGGCCATTTCAAGGCAGCACTTACATCGTCGATCATTGCATGGTTCGCTAAGTCCTCGTTCATGACGGTTTTGTCGGTTTTCAAGCATATTTTGAATTGTTCGTGCGCTTTTGAATCCAATTATCGGCCGCTTAATTAAGGATCGGCATACTGGGTCTACCTCTTTTATAGCTTCGGCAAGATCCTTGTTTAAATTCTCAAATGCCGGGTGGTAGTTCAAGGTCGCATAGAAAGCCTTTCCTTTTTCATTCGAATTTTTAGATAATTTGGTTAGAAGTTTAGTCCGACTGATTCGTCTAACTGACTCCAACTGTTTCCGTAGAGCTACTTTGCGGTATCCACGGCAATTCATTTCCTTGATGAATTTTTCTGCGTGTCTCTCAAATTCTTCATTCTTGGAACAGATCTTTCTGATCCTCCTGAATTCGTTCAAGGTCATCGCCCTTTTTATAGCTCTGGGCACACAACTTCTTGCATGTAGTATACTGCGAGTACCGTCAAACTTACGATGGAGTGATGCCTCCCAATTGGCACTTTGGTTGTGTACCTCTGTATCCAGGAATATCGTAGGTTTTCCGAAGTTACTCGTAAATTTTAGTTCGCTAGTTTCATTTAGTCTTTGTATAAATTCTTTTAATGCGTCTTCTCCATGGGTCCAGACAATGAATATGTCATCGATGTAGCGCAACCATACCAATGGTTTTAGTTGTGCCGTTTGAATCATCCTTTCCTCAATTTCGGCCACGTACAGGCTTGCAAACACCGGTGCGACTGGGCTACCCATGGCTGTACCAATTTTCTGTTTGTAATTTGAACCTTCGAAGCAGAAAGTAGTAAGGTCAATCGATGTAGTAAGGTCAATCGATGTGTATAATGATTCAACATCGAGAGTTGCAAGTATCGAGTCTTTAGGTATCGATAGCTTTATTTATTCGAACTTTCGAAGAAACTCGTCTGCACTTTCTAGATAAGAGCTCCGTTGTCTAAAAATCGGGTGCAGCTCTACATAAACGAGCGAAGAATGACGGGGCAGCCAAACACTGCATAGAAAATGAAAACCATAAGATGGAGACGATAATTATTGAGGCAAATGTTCCTGACACGGCTAAGCGTAAACAAAGGGAAATGTTTTAGATCGGACAACTCATGGCAGACAAACAATTAAATGCCGAGCACATATATCACTTGCCGTGAATATATGAGTTCCGAAATTGGGTTATTTATATTTCTCTCTGTTAGTTGCATTGAACAATTTGATTTTCATTACTATTTTTTGTGCTAATCAGAACTGTAATTTTTTTGTAGATGTACTGAAGAAGGGCAGTTAGCCCGAAAGCTTTACAAGAAATTGCTCTTGGTCGTCATTTCCTGTTTTTTATCTACCTACGACAATTATTACTAATGTATCATTCAATGGATGATCCGGGACAGTGTCAGTTTTCCGCAAATCAAATGGATATATATTGTTAAAGTATAAATTGAAAAGCAGTCCAGGATCCACGAGGGATTCCGTTTATATTTCTAAAATGTTCAGAATGAAACTGGGGCGAACTACATCTATTTACCCAAGTGTGCGCACAGTAATCCAATGAACTCAAACCGTGTGTAATCGAACGCAAAACAAAACGCTAGACACGTGTTTCGTCCTTACGGGACTCTTCAGTAGCGTGAACAAGACTCTTATCCAATGGCACATCAACACACACTGTAACAAATCTATGTAGTTCTCTGCTGATCTATAAACAGATTCAATTATATTTTGTTAAAGTATAAATTGAAAAGCAGTCCAGGATCCACGAGGGATTCATTTATATTTCTAAAATGTTCAGAATGAAACTGGGGCGAACTACATCTATTTACCAAAGTGTGCGCCCAGTAATCCAATGAACCCAAACCATGCGTAATCGAACGCAAAACACAACGCTAGACACGTGTTTCGTCCTTACGGGACTCTTAGAACTACATAGATTTGTTACAGTGTGTTAATGTGCCATTGGATAAGAGTCATGTTCACGCTACTGAAGAGTCCCGTAAGGACGAAACA
>WNNJ02002983.1:0-24079 GCA_012934845.2 Pomphorhynchus laevis
TAGTGTTTAAGGATGGTCCGCACAGCAATTCGATCTGGTTAAGAGCGAAAGCCTCAGACAATTAAGCAAAGTGTCGGAAACGCCTTTATTCACAATGTCACACAGGCAACCGAAACGACCAGTGTGTACCTCATTCTACTGATGAGTGTTGCCGGGTACTCATCATTTCGATGCTGAAGTGGTCGTCTAGAAGTGACATGGTGACTGAAAGTCGTGAATCGAAGTCCAGTCTATCAAGCAACACCATTTAGTATAAATGCCGTATTTCGTAAGAAATCCTGGACCGTTGTCTACTCAGCACATTCGTGCATTACTATTATACCTACCGTATCCATTTAGGATCCAACGAGTGCAGCGACAATTCAGCAACAACCTCTGCCTAGTGTTTAAGGATGGTCCGCACAACAATTCGATCTGGTTAAGAGCGAAAGCCTCAGACAATTAAGCAAAGTGTCGGAAACGCCTTTATTCACAATGTCACACAGGCAACCGAAACGACCAGTGTGTACCTCATTCTACTGATGAGTGTTGCCGGGTACTCATCATTTCGATGCTGAAGTGGTCGTCTAGAAAAGTGACATGGTGACTGAAAGTCGTGAATCGAAGTCCAGTCTATCAAGCAACAACATTTAGTATAAATGCCGTATTTCGTAAGAAATCCTGGACCGTTGTCTACTCAGCACATTCGTGCATTACTATTATACCTGCCGTATCCATTTAGGATCCAACGAGTGCAGCGACAATTCAGCAACAACCTCTGCCTAGTGTTTAAGGATGGTCCGCACAGCAATTCGATCTGGTTAAGAGCGAAAGCCTCAGACAATTAAGCAAAGTGTCGGAAACGCCTTTATTCACAATGTCACACAGGCAACCGAAACGACCAGTGTGTACCTCATTCTACTGATGAGTGTTGCCGGGTACTCATCATTTCGATGCTGAAGTGGTCGTCTAGAAGTGACATGGTGACTGAAAGTCGTGAATCGAAGTCCAGTCTATCAAGCAACACCATTTAGTATAAATGCCGTATTTCGTAAGAAATCCTGGACCGTTGTCTACTCAGCACATTCGTGCATTACTATTATACCTGCCGTATCCATTTAGGATCCAACGAGTGCAGCGACAATTCAGCAACAACCTCTGCCTAGTGTTTAAGGATGGTCCGCACAGCAATTCGATCTGGTTAAGAGCGTAAGCCTCAGACAATTAAGCAAAGTGTCGGAAACGCCTTTATTCACAATGTCACACAGGCAACCGAAACGACCAGTGTGTACCTCATTCTACTGATGAGTGTTGCCGGGTACTCATCATTTCGATGCTGAAGTGGTCGTCTAGAAGTGACATGGTGACTGAAAGTCGTGAATCGAAGTCCAGTCTATCAAGCAACACCATTTAGTATAAATGCCGTATTTCGTAAGAAATCCTGGACCGTTGTCTACTCAGCACATTCGTGCATTACTATTATACCTGCCGTATCCATTTAGGATCCAACGAGTGCAGCGACAATTCAGCAACAACCTCTGCCTAGTGTTTAAGGATGGTCCGCACAGCAATTCGATCTGGTTAAGAGCGAAAGCCTCAGACAATTAAGCAAAGTGTCGGAAACGCCTTTATTCACAATGTCACACAGGCAACCGAAACGACCAGTGTGTACCTCATTCTACTGATGAGTGTTGCCGGGTACTCATCATTTCGATGCTGAAGTGGTCGTCTAGAAGTGACATGGTGACTGAAAGTCGTGAATCGAAGTCCAGTCTATCAAGCAACACCATTTAGTATAAATGCCGTATTTCGTAAGAAATCCTGGACCGTTGTCTACTCAGCACATTCGTGCATTACTATTATACCTGCCGTATCCATTTAGGATCCAACGAGTGCAGCGACAATTCAGCAACAACCTCTGCCTAGTGTTTAAGAATGGTCCGCACAGCAATTCGATCTGGTTAAGAGCGAAAGCCTCAGACAATTAAGCAAAGTGTCGGAAACGCCTTTATTCACAATGTCACACAGGCAACCGAAACGACCAGTGTGTACCTCATTCTACTGATGAGTGTTGCCGGGTACTCATCATTTCGATGCTGAAGTGGTCGTCTAGAAGTGACATGGTGATTGAAAGTCGTGAATCGAAGTCCAGTATATCAAGCAACACCATTTAGTATAAATGCCGTATTTCGTAAGAAATCCTGGACCGTTGTCTACTCAGCACATTCGTGCATTACTATTATACCTGCCGTATCCATTTAGGATTTAACGAGTGCAGCGAAAATTCAGCCACAATCTCTGCCTAGTGTTTCAGGTTTCGGCCCCTAACTCCTCTACCCAACATAGCAGCGGGGCCAAATACATGATAATGTATTGTAGTAGGAAATGTATTGTAGTAGCGAATGTCATGTAGTAAGAAATCGTTAATGCGACTTATATGCGTTTTGTACCCAGCAATGGCACTTTCATCTTGTCGCACAATAATATTTTCGAGGGCCGCTTGTATTGATAATGGCTCAAAACGCTGATATATTATGAATTTGGCACCCAGATTTAATATTGCTTCCTCATGGACTGTAAACTGACGATTTGACCAATTTGTATATCGTTGTTGCGGAGTAGAAGCCACCAATATTCCAGCCCTCGACAATTTATTTATGTGGCGATTTTTGATTGTTGATGTAAGCACTGAACAGTGACTTTCGATGTTTGCTGTCAGATTCATAAAAAGAGTTTGCAAAATTTTCTCTTTAATAAAAATGGTCAGCGCTTCCATTCTTACTCGAAGTTTACGTAATTTACAGTGTAATGTGCGTATTGTAAACTTGATCACCGATACTTCTAACTACTTTTTGAATTTACTCTCTCTGAAACCAATAGCCCCACACGACAGTCGTGCCCATACTGGGATGTAAAGATGCAAAAGGCATAGTTTAGCAAATTCAATTGATTCTGTAGTTCGTATTATCGCTAATCGTAGCGTGCACAAGTTGCGACAACGTAGCAGAGCCTCTCGACCATGCTGAGCAAGAATTATTGTGTAAGCAGATTCCATTTTTAAAATTGTAGTGGTTGAAAATTTGTAAACAAAAAAATAATTGACTCTTCTTGATATTTCTACAATTTTAAAAATGGAGTCTGCTTACACAATAATAAATTCTTACAATATTATTTTCCTGAAGAAGGCCACTAGTTTGTCGAAAGCTTGAATAAAACGATTATCTTTGTGTTTTCGGATTGACTTAAGATCCTAGTATTAATATATTAAATCAGCTAACTGAGTCTACGTATTTAATATAATGATAAAATAAACAAAGCATTGTTTAAAGATATAATTTATTTACAGTATAATAATATTAAAAATGTCTTCACTAAATAATAAAATCTTGATCTTTGTTATTGCCCATAAAATCTTTAGCCGGCTTCACTTATCCCAGATTATATGTGAAACGCTCGTGTGGAACGAGGGGCTCGTACACAATTTGATGCCGCTCCTACAATGAATAATACTAATTTTGTTTTAAGTTTCGACAGTTCTAGGTTGTAGTCGGAATGATTGAGTGTGGCTACCTTTGTTGAAATCCTTTGAAGAATACTCCATGCGCTTTCACCTACTCTGCCGGAAGTAGAAAATACCATTAAATTGTGTACTTTTAGCTGATAAATATAAAAATTTACAAATGTTATTCTTTATTAACCTTTGACTTAGACTGAAATAAACTAAATTGTCTGCAGTTAAGTGTAAATCAAATCAGCTAACTGAGTCTACGTATTTAATATAATTATAAAATAAACAAAACACAATAATGCTAAATCAAAATTTAATAATTAAATAATAAAATTAATAATTGTTTTTAGATTTTCAAGTTAAAATGAAAAATTGAAATTTAAAATAAACATCATTTTTATGAATTGACTAATAAATAACAGACGTTGTATCAGAATAAGAATCAGAGGTCATTAGGAGGAACTGCTATGCTATCAGGTTTCGGCCCCTAACTCCTCTACCCAACATAGCAGCGGAGCCAAATACATGCTAATGATGTATTTCCTCTGATAAAACTATCTAGTATCTTATTCTAATACAAAGTATATTATTTATTATCCATCCATAAAAATTTGCCACTTAAGAGTTTAAATTTATTCTTTATATTATTGTGTTGATTTATATATTTTACTATTTTCTGCTTGATGTTATTTTTATAGTAACCTAGTTTAAAATATGTATCTATTAAATTATTTAAATGATTTTGAAGAAAGCCAATATCATTACATATTGTTGCAATTCTTAAAATTTCATTATTTAATGTATTATATTTTATATTATATGGTATGCATGAATGCTCATGCAAAAATATGTTTCTTGTAAATTTAAATATGTCATCTTTACGATATAAATTAATAGTAGTTTTAGTTAATGTTAATTTAATGTTCATATCTAGATATACACCTTCTTTATCATTAATATTGGTTTTGTTAAGAATAAGGCTTTCTGGATAAATGTGCTCACTAATTGAATAAAAATTATTAGAATTAAATACACATATATCATCAATGTATCGAAACATATATTTCATATATTTATATTGTTTAGATTTAGTTTTTACACAGTTATAAAGTTCATAACATTTAGTTTTTACACAGTTCATATTCTATAAAGCTTAAAAACAAGTCAGCTATAATTGGGCTACTATTACCACACATTGGAGCAACTTTTATTTGTCTAAATATAGATGTCTCTACTTTTAAATGATTTTGATTTATCAAAATATTTAAGGATTCTATTAATTCAATTTTATCCATATATTTATATTTACTTGATGGTTTATTTTTTGTTAGATAAGCGTTATAATTATTATAACATATATATGTATATATTTTTTTCCGAATATAAGATTAATTAATTTTAATAACGCTTCTTTAATATCTACTAAATCTAGATTTGTATAAAGAGTACTAAAATCGTATGTATTTATATTTTGAAAATTTATTCCTTTTGTCTGTTCTAAAAATTCTTTTGTAGAATTAATACTGAAATAGTGTTTTATACCAGTATTAATTTCGATTACCTTGCAATATTTTTAAAGTGTGCTTTAATTACTTTAAGTATTTTATTCATATAGACAGAAAGTGGTTTTAATGTACATTTAAACGCACTACATATGAACCTAGGTTTTATTGGATTTTTATGTAATTTTGGATTCCAATATAATATAGGTATAGTTTTATTATCTTATTCAACCTTTATACCCTTTTTATCCACTATAGAACAGTGACTTGTAATAATTGTTTCAAAATTCAACTCACTACGTTCATATGTTTGATTTACATTTAAATCATTAGAATTGACCTCTTATATTAGTATATCATAATAAAGCTTTTTGCATGAAGACAAATTTATTACTAGCTTTATCAATATGTGTTATTATATAGTTATCCTTTAATTTAGTAAGTTCTTTATACATATCTTTATTAATTTTATCTTTCCTTTTGTAATTGTTTGTTATTTTCATTTTATTTTTAATTCTATCAAATATATAATCTTTCCAAATGTTTATCTTAGATATATTCGAGCTTTCACTATTAATCAGCTTACTAAAGTAATCATTTAAGTTATTATATAACGAATTGTAAATTTTATTTTTGTCGTTGTTATTATTTAATCTATATTTATACCCTTTTGATAGCAGCTTTCTTAATTCACAATTTTCAATTAATTCTAGATTATGGGTACATATATGTTCATTTATTTTATCAAAACTAAGACTTTTACAATTGCATTGTTTCCATTATGTTTCTAATATTATCGTTACATATTGATTTTAATTCTTTATTATAATTACAATTTTTCGTCCTAATGGTGGTAGGAGTTTATACCTTATTTTAGGAATATATTTACTTAAATCTGACCCTATTATTTCTTTACTTTTAGAATTATTTAAAAGTCAAGCTATATTTATGTTATCTATACATTTATTAATGAAGTTTATGGTTAATGTATATTTTCTATTGCTATTATTTACATTTATTGTACGATTATAGTATTTTGTATTACAAATTACAAGTGTTCTAGCTATTACAATTATTCCTGTCAGTTCCAGATTATTCCTGTCAGTTCCAGATTATTCCTGCCAGTTCCAGATTATTCCTGTCAGTTCCAGATTAGTCCTGTCAGTTCCAGATTATTCCTGTCAGTTCCGCTCGCTACGCTCGCGGATTGAGCTCAATCTATCGATAAAAGGTCATGCCTAAAAAAGCGCGATCTCAGATCCCTGTTCCTGATCAAGAATCTTCCACATCGGAATGCAATGATGGTTATACCAGTGTTGAAGTTGGATGCGATTCCAAAGATTGTGATGTATGGACACTTGTTTGTGTTAAAATATCCGACCACTTGATGTATAAACGTAAACAGTTCACATGCGGTTTTTGTACATCAGTACGACTACTACATTTATCATGCTCCTCTACTCCTGTATCACACACGACCACTCAGACCAATGCTGTTTTAGATGTTTCCCTCGCATCAACACCTGACTTCGCATCTTATAATCCCATTATTGAACCTGCTCTCTCACACACTCCTCGTTCAACTACGCACCAAACTTCCATTAATCTTTCTCATTCTAACAATGCTAACGGTAAAGATTTTCATCTCGTACCTCCTCTTTCCTATTCCTCCCCAATCTAAATAAATTTCAAACTTCTTTATTCTCTTCACGTACTTCTTACTCGACCTCCCCCGTATCACTACTCAATAATTTACATTCTTCCATCAAAATCATTTCCAGTAACATTTCCGATCAACTGATCCAACGCTCCATTCCTGTCACTCAGGCCCCAACCTATCTTAATTATCCTTACTCTACCTCCCACGTAACACTTCCAAATAATTTACATCCTTCCTTCAAAATCATCTCCAGTCACATCTCTGATCAATCGATTCAACAAATCGATGCTCCTGTCACACTTGCTCCAACCAATATTAATTCTCTATCAAGCACCCCTGTCATTTCCACTTATGTCTGATCATCTGCCTCGACTCCTACCAGCTCTGTCCGTCCACCACTTCCACGAAATCGTTTTCATATGCGCGGTCACTGTATTATCATATCAAACTTAAAGCTTTTCGAATCTGCTTCTCCACAATCTCTCCTAGATGATGATGTATCTGCTTTCAGGTCTATCCTAGCAACCATTCTTCCTGATGATAACGCATCCCTCTTCAATAATATCGCTCATGTATCCTTTATTCGTTTAAACAAATCCACTAAATCCAATCATCTCTGTCCTCCACTCTTAACAATCATTTTCCGACATAGTTCACATGCCTATTCGGTACTCTCCCAACGTTTTAAACTTCTTACCACTTCATCTACTTGTCGTATCTTTCCTGATCGCTCTCCTTGTGATATTACCCAGCTCAATTTAGCTCGCATTGAGAAACATCGACGTGAAACAAACGGCGAGTCATCCTTATCTATACGTCAAATCAACGGAAATTTTCACGTTGTACACACAAGGCCAAAAATTCGATGTCGTCCAATCTCTCCCCCTTGTCTTCTTCGCTAGTCGATCTCGCTTCTAAGCATACTTTTCGTCTTATCTATTCAACACTCGCTCCATTCTTCATAAAGCTGATATGCTCCTCGATATCTTCGATCAATTATCTATCAATATTCTCTGCATTACCGAATCCTGGCACTCTGACTCCGACGATCTTGCTATTCGTCGTTTATGTCGCTCTGGTTGTTCTCTAGTTGAATCAGCTCGTCAAATTGCATATCATACATCTACTGCTTCTAACCATGTCGGTATTGTTGTCATTGCTCGTCACACAATGTCTTTACGTAAAATCAACGTTAACATCTGTTACACTTCGTTAGAATTAATCATATGCAAATTATCAACTCCTTTCCCTCTGGAACTTGTGATTATATACCGTCCAGGTTCAGTTGCCCCATCACGTATCTTCTTTAACGACCTTGCAGATCTAATGTATCACTGTTCATTGTCTTATACTCCTTCTTTTATTCTCGGTGACTTTAACATTCGTCTTGATCGCCCGTCTGACTCTGACTCTATCACTTTAACTAATCTATTTTCTGATTTTAACCATAAATTATTTCAACAAGCCCAACTCATATTCTCGGCGGTGCTATCGACATCATTGCTGTTCCTAACTGCTTCAATGACTATACCTCCTTGTCAATTACTGATCATGGATTGTCCGATCATTTCCTTGTCACCCTTACTCTTACTCGTCCCCATCCTCCTTCTCAGCCTTTACCATTATCTACACCAAGTCGACCCTGGAAGCTTCTCGATATCACTATTCTCTGCACAGCCTTACTCAATTATTCACTCTTTTCACTTCCTCTTAACTATCTCTCTCCCGATGATCTCTGCATTCTGTTTGATTCTGAACTTACGTCGATCCTCAATAACGTTCTGCCTAGTCGACTTCGACGTTCCCAGCGCTTGCGCCATGCTCCTTGGTTCGATTCTGACTGTAGTCTTTCTAAGCGTCGACTACGTCACTCTTTTCGTATGTATAAACGCTTTCTTAAACGTTCTCCCAACTCACTCACTCCAAATCTTCGTGATTCCTACTTTTCTCAACGCCGTTCACATCTCATTCTTATACGTACTAAACGTACTCTCTTTTGGCGAAATCAACTCGAGTCATCTTCCAACTTTAAATCTCATTGGAAAATCTTAAACTCAATTCTTTCACGTTCATCTACCTTTTGTAATATAAATCCTGATGAATTTTCTTATCTACAAACTAAGCTATCTAATTTACTTTTCCTACTACCCATAGCCCCCTTGTACCCAATCTTCTCTTTAAATATTTCTCTCCCAGAACTATTCCACCTTCTTCCCGTTTCGTCTAATGAAGTTTCTTCGGTTCTGATGTCATTACCTTATAAAACCTCTCCGTCTGACTTAATTCTCACTCACTTGCTTAAAAATATCTGCTCCTATATCTTACTTTTCCTAACCACATTGTTCAACTCGTCCATCCGTAGCCGTACATTTCCTTCCATCTGGAAATGCGCCACTGTTCGTCCTCTCATCAAAAAGCAATATCTCGACTCATCACTACCATCTTCGTACTGTCCTATTTGACTTATCCCAACCCTCTCTAAACTCCTTGAGCGTCTCGTTCTCAAGCAAGTTAATACATATCTCTTTTTCTCTAACTTGTTTCCTCCATTCCTAGCCACTTTTCGCTCTAATTACTCTACCGAAATCGCATGTCTTAAAGTCTATAACGACTTACTCATATCGCGCGATCATAAATTATGTGGTGTCATAGTTTCTCTTGATCTATCGTCTGCTTCTGATATCGTCGATCACTCGATTCTTCTCCATCGCATTCGTCATGATTATGGCCTCTCTTTGCCCACATTATCATGGTTTTCTTCATATCTATCTAACCGTACATTTCGCGTCTATTCTAACTCTTCTCTCTCCCATCCTTGGTACATCCCGTCCGGTGTTCCATAAGGGTCCGTATTAGGCCCTATGCTTTTCTCTCTTCTACTCAGTGATTTGTCTTCGAGTTCTCATAAATTTAACTTCCATGTTATGCAATATGCTGATGACATTCTCATCTATGATCATGCACATGTTTATCGTGTTCACGATCTTAGTGTTTCTGCTTCCGACTGTCTTGTCTCAATTTCCAATCATCTTTCTTCCCTTCGCCTTTCTCTGAATCCTGATAAATCCAAAATTATGGGGATCCCACCTCGACGCCTCTGCTTAGAACCTCCATCCGTATCGTTAAATTCTACAATTTTTCCTATCGTTGATAATCTCGTTTTCCTAGGCTTCATTTTGACAACCGACTTTCACTTAAACCTTTCGTTAGAGATAAAGTACGCTCATCTACCTTGATACTCCGCAACCTCCGTCAAGTTCGTAGATTGATCGATTTCCCTTCTTGTATGACTATCATATCTTCTCTCCTTTTTTCTAGACTCGATTATTGTCTTAGTCTATTTTCCAACTCACCTAAATCCACTCTTCTTCCCCTACAACGCATCCTCAACGCAGCCGTCCGAATTCTCCTCCGTCTTCGACGTTTTGATCATACATCCTACCATCTTGCTTCTCTCGATTTGCCTACAATTTATTGTCGTGTTCAAATTCGTCTTCTTATCGTTGCATTCCGCCTTGTAACTTTTCATACCCCTTCATTTCTCAACCTTCCTTTTCTTGATAATTCTCGTCCTGTTTACTGTTCCTTGCGTTCCTGTAATTCCCTTCTTTCACATGTCCCAAACTACTCTACCTCCTTTGGACTCCGCTTCTTCCTGGTGGCTGCTCCTCTATAGTGGAACCATCTGTCCATTCATATACGCCAATAAACTTCCTTGCCGTACTTCAAACGACAAATCCGATCCCATTTAAACAATTTATCTGATTGACTTTTTCATTTTTGTTTGTGGACTTATAAGCGTGCAGCTTGTACGCATTTGCCACATTAAATAAATTTGTATTATTATTAAAATAACTGTCTATTATACAACTTAGCCTATCATAGTCGTTAATTAATTTTTGATTTATTGAACATATGATATCTTTAGAAAAACTTCTTATATTTACATAAAGATCTTTTAGCTTATTATCTCTTAAAAGTTGTTTTAATATTTCAAATAATTTAATTGTTCATAAATATTCTTATCTTTTTTAATATTTTTAGATATATTTTTCTTATTCCGTTTATCACCATGACTTCTTGGTTTGCGTTTAACCGGATTATTATAATATAGTTGTTTATTATGTATTATATTACTTTTGCCAATTCCTTGTACCACGTCATTCAATCCTAATGGGTACATGGAATTTAGCGTTTTAATCCAAAAATCTTCTTTTTCTAATAGTTTTTGATTTAATATTGATATGTTTTCTTCGATAATATGCTCTAAAATAAATAATTAAATCAGCAAACTGAGTCTACGTATTTAATATAATTATAAAATAAACAAAACATAATAATGCTAAATCAAAATTTAATAATTAAATAATAAAATTAATAATTGTTTTTAGATTTTCTATAATTTAAATCAAGTTAAAAAATAAAAATAAAAAATAAAATTTAAAATAAACGTCATTTTTATGAATTGACTAATAAATAACAGACGTTGTATCAGAATAAGAATTAGAGGTCATCAGGAGGAACTGCTATGCTATCAGGTTTCGGCCCCTAACTCCTCTACCCAACATAGCAGCGGGGCCAAATACATGCTAATGATGTATTTCCTCTGAAATAACAATCTAGTATCTTATTCTAATGCAAAGTATATTATTTATTATCCATCCATAAAAATTTGCAACTTAAGAGTTTAAATTTATTCTTTATATTATTGTGTTGATTTATATATTTTACTATTTTCTGCTTGATGTTATTTTTATAGTAACCTAGTTTAAAATATGTATCTATTAAATTATTTAAATGATTTTGAAGAAAGTCAATATCATTACATATTGTTGCAATTCTTAAAATTTCATTATTTAATGTATTATATTTTATATTATATGGTATGCATGAATGCTCATGCAAGAATATGTTTCTTGTAAATTTAAATATGTCATCTTTACGATATAAATTAATAGTAGTTTTAATAATGTTAATTTAATGTTCATATCTAGATATACACCTTCTTTATCATTAATATTGGTTTTGTTAAGAATAAGACTTTCTGGATAAATGTGCTCACTAATCGAATAAAAATTATTAGAATTAAATACACATATATCATCAATGTATCGAAACATATATTTCATATATTTATATTGTTTAGATTTAGTTTTTCCACAGCTATGAACAAATTCATATTCTATAAAGCTTAAAAACAAGTCAGCTATAATTTACAGTTTTTAATATCATGTCCTATTAATCTCATATGTTTATGCAATATAGTTTGACTACTATGCTGTATATTATATATGTGTTGCCTAAACCTAGTTTTTAACATTTGATGTTTTTCCTATATATTGCAATCCACATGTACATTGTATTAGATACACTACATCTGCGGTATTGCAGTTACAATTATTATTAATATTTAATGAAAAACATTTGTTTGTCTTAATACTTACAATACAATTATTATTTATTACATCACAAACTATACAATTTTTTCTGTTACATTTAAAAGATCTAAAATTGAAATCATTAGTACTTACATATTTTTCCAATCTGGTTGAGTACATGTTTAAGTCATAATTTTTAACGTTGCTTTTTCGGTGTCGCCACCTTGTTTAGTTGACTCAGACTAAACTTACAACGGGCCATCCAGCAGCATCTGACAGGGGGCTACCCTGCTTAAGGCGGTTGCAGGCTGGAACAAGATCTATAAAGATCTACCACCTTCACTAAATATACTAAATAATAAACACATATAATACATATAAACTACATATACCCAGATAACTGATCCAATTGATTATTTTTGTTATATAACGATTTTTCAGATTATACATTTTGAATATTTTATTTTGCATAAAAATTAAATATTAGTTAATATTTAACGGTAGTCATGCTCATTTATATTGATTGTTTATTAGCCAATATTTTTCTTTAAGGAATTCACCACGCATATATTAAAAGAATATATTAAAAGAAATCAAAGGAATTACTTATTATATTCATATAATTGAGTTGATCAACTGCATTGTTTCCAAAATTTCAATATATTTTTAACAAAATTTCTAAATCCAAAATTATGCTACAATGAAGATAGCCACAGTACTCTTTTGCATTTGGTTGCTCGTATGAGTAGTATTCGGCAGGTTCGACTTCTGATTTAATATAATGCAAGCTATCAAATACAGAATACAGATGGTCAAGCTGCTATATACCTTGCAACAATGGGAGATTATGCAGAAATAGTTGAGTTTCCAATTTTATCGGAAGATGATATGAATCGTATAGATTTTGAACAATTGACACCACTTAACTACACGAAACTATAAGAAGCTATCCAAGTTGAGAAACTATTAAATGAGAAATGTGCGTCAATGCGACATGATTTATGGCTTGAACACGATCCATCATACAAAGAATTTGATGGAGTCGAATAAGCATGGTTGTTGATGCCGGCCATAAAATATTTGTTTATTAATATTATTCTTTATTATTCGTGTATGGCAATCATTTTACCAAAGTATTCCTATTCACAATAACGATCATTTTTTGCTATCAAATATTTCAGCATTCTATTTTGTAATTAATAGTTTTGCTATATTTATAAATTTGTAAATTGCTAATTGATACTTTATAATATGATAAAAACAATATTTATAAAATGTTTTTATGAAGATCATAAATTATAAAGTTTACAGTTTTAATTATGTGAAAATTTAATTTAATTTTAAATAAGTAATAATACTTTGCATAATCTTAGCTTGATATTAATTAGTTATCAACCAGCATACCCAGCGGCAACAAGATAACATAGCAAATCCCTAAATATGTGTCTATATTTTCTAAGTATTTTCTGTCAACGATAACGATAGCAACAAGATAGCGGATAAAATAACCATCACTTGAAAATAATGATAATTTTTTATGAAATTAAAAAGTTTAGCAAATTTTTCTATTTTAACTTTTGGATATAATAGCGGTGGCTACAGGAAATGCCTACTTCTTTGCTGAAATAAAAACAACTTAGAAGCTAGAAATGATGGATGAAGTAGTGGCTGTGATCAACTAAAAACTTTAGTACTATCAGCTAAAGGAGATGCTTTCACCAGCAGTTATGGTACTTTATGCTGCGCTATGATGGTTTTATTACATTTACACGATATCCGTTAAGTGAAGAGACGGAACGACGACGCACATTAAAAGAACAAAAAGACAGACGAGACGTATAATTCAATGTCCAATTAAATAATACAACTGCAACTTTATTTAGACATGATATGGATGATTTTTAGATAAAACCACAATTTTATAGCACAAATTTAAGCCAATCACATTAGTGTGACGGACAGAAGGCAATCATAATAAAATAGATATTTAAATAATATAATAAAATAAATCATCTTTCGTCAACGAATGCTACCTGGAACCAAGCAACATGTACTTTGGCAAAAATGTGATCGACTCATCAGTTGGCGTACAGTAAGGCGATCCACTTAGACAACCGTTATTCGCGTTGGCAGTGGACGACATGACGAGGTCCACAAAAATCCCTTTGTCCATTTGGTACCTCGACAACTGCACTCTCGGTGGCAACGTTGATCTTTTTGTTGCCGACATCGATTTTATCAATCACTCCGTGGCGTTGATTGGTCTCCGCCTGAATCGGTAAATTCAGAAATCATATCTACAGACCCTAACGTGATTCAGAGGCTTTCCTGTCTGTTACCGGACGCCAGGGTAGTCGCTCCAATCAGTGCTACTCTATTGGGCGCCCTGATTAGAGATGTAAACTTTGTTGATTCTGCTTTGGAAGAATTCATTCATAAGCTCCAACAGCTCCGCTCTCGCCTGCTGAAATTGTCCAGGCACGACGCTATTTTCCTGCTACGAAATGCATTTAACACCCCACGATTAAATTATCTACTCCGGTGCTCACCATGCTTCCGAAGCAATGTATGTGGGCAGCACTACGTGGTGCTTCGCGAGACTTTGCGGGACATACTTAACTTGCCTATCGACGATTCTGTATGGGTCCAGTCTTCTCTACAGGTTAAGATTGGCGAATTGGGCATCTCAAGATGCACGGACATGTCCATTCCGGCTTTCAGTTCCTCGGTTTTGGGATGAATCGAGGATGAATAAATCATTAGAGGATTTATTTTTCAGCTCGTGAGTTCAGCTCGTGTGGACTCACGAGCTGGACTGCTGCCGATCAAAATCTCGCCATTCCCGTCATGCCAACGCTAACAATCTACTAAAGAAGGCATTAACGTCCGCTGGATTACCTTCGTGTTTGGAGCCTTCAACAGTCTGCAGGGTTGACGACAGACGACCTGACGGTGGAACTATGATTCCCTGGTCGTCATGTAGACTGCCACTGTGTGACTTTACTTGTGTAAATACCACATCACACAGCAACTTTAGCAGTTTGGTATATATCGCCGTTATTGTGGCAAAGAACGCAGAAACTAAGAAAGTCCACAAATATGCTAACATTGCCTTCCGCCAATATATATTTTAATACAGGTGGCAGTTGAAAGCACAGGAGCGATCGGGCCAGTGTCTCTCACGTTTATTTGTGAACTTGACACACGATTAATCCGCGCAACTTCTGAACACCTAGCCGTGCTTTCCTGTTCCAACGGATCAGCGTGGCCGTTCAGCGAGGAAATGCGGTATGCATAAAGGATAGCATGAGCGGAGGAGGCTTGCCAATGCTGCTTCCGTTATGGCTAGTAGCGTGATATTTCCGTATCTACGTCAGCTCGTCATTAAGTTATCAAGACAGCACGACATTTATAGAAACTGACTTTTATTTTATATAAAATAAATAATTGTTATAAGATGTTTTATAATATTTATCAAGTTAAAATAAAAAATTGAAATTTAAAATAAAAGTAATTTCTATGAATTGACTAATAAATAACAGATGTTGTATCAGAATAAGGATTAGATATCATCAGGAGGAGCTGCTATGTAATCATGTTTCGGCCTCTAAATCCTCGACCCAATATAGCAGTGAGGCCAAATACATGCTAAAAAAGTATTTCTTCTGATTAAATTTGATTATATAGTATCTTATTCTAACAAAGTATATTATTTATTATCCAGCCATAAAACTTAGGCTAATGATTTTAAATTTATATTTAATATTAATGTGTTGATTTATATTTTAGTATTTTCTGTTTGATGGTATTTTTATAGTAACCTAGTTTAAAATATGCATCTATTAAATTATTTAAATGATTTTGAAGAAAGCCAATATCGTTACAAATTGTTGCAATTCTTAAAATTTCATTATTTAATGTATTATATTTTATATTATATGGTATGTATGAATGCTCATGCAAAAATACGTTTCTTGTAAATTTAAATGTCATTTTTATAATATAAATTAAAAGTAGTTTTAATTGATGTTAATTTAATGTTCATATCTAGATATATATTCTTTATCATTAATATTGGTTTTATTAAGAACGAGGATACCTGGATAAATTTTTTCGCTTATTGAATAAAAATTGTTAGTGTTAAATACAATGTATCATCAATATATCGAAACATATATGTCATATCTTTATATAATATAGATTTATTTTTTCAACAGTTAAGAACAAATTCATATTGTAATGAGCTTATAAATAAGTCAGCTATAATTAGAATGCTATTACCTCCCATTGGAACACCTTTTATTTGTCTAAATATAGATGTCCCTACATTTAAATTATTTTGATTTGTTAAAATATTTAAGGATTTTTTTAATTCAATTTTATCCATACATTTATATTTACTTAATGGTTTAATTTTTGTTAGATATGCGTTATATTTATTATAACATATCTCTATCTTTTTCCGAATATAATATTGATTAATTTTTCTAATGCATCTTTAATATTTGCTAAATTCAGATTTGTATAAAGCGTACTAAAATCGTACTTATTTATATTCTGAAAATTTACTGCTTTGTGTGTTCTAAAAATTCTTTTGTAGAATAAATACTGAAATAGTGTTTTATACCAGTATTAATTTTGATTATCCTACAATATTGTTTAAAGTGTGCTTTAATTACTTAAAGTTTATTCCTATAAACAGAAAGTGGTTTTAATGTACACTTAAAAGCATTACATATGAATCTAGGTTTTATTGGATTTGTTTGTAATTTTGAATTCCAATATAATATAGGTATAGTTTTATAATCTGAATCAATTTTTATACCCTTTTTATCCATTATAGAACAATACCTTGTAATATGTTGTGTTTATATTTAAAGAATAATAATTGATTATTTAGGAGATGAAAAACATTAAATATAAAGGAAAAAGTGAAAAACCCAGAAAATGTATTTGTCTAGCAGCATATCACAATTTTTCCTATTTTTGTACAGGTGATTATGATCTCATCCATGTAACAAGATTAATCGAACATAATCAGCAGCAACAAGAGGATACGTGAAACCTGTAAATACTTGCTCATACACAAGTATTATTTGCTTACGCGAAAAACTATACGTAAGAAAATTGAGTCCAAAATATTCACAATTTCAAAATTTAAAAAATGAAAAATTAATTTTTATATTCGAAGAGAAATAGCTTTCAAGCAGTTAAAAACAAATTGAAATTAGTTGTTATCAGTGTGCTAGTTGTCAGTTCATCATCAGCAACAGTCTGCCTCCGTCAGATGTAGCGAGAACACTGACTGCTTTGCCTCTCTGGATGGCCAAGCTCACATTCATGAGTAAATAAGAGTGCGCCCGATTATCTCCTGAAACGTTTATCAATCTAATTTTGATTTCACTGCAAAGAGATTTTGCAGACTTACCCAGTGTCCCATATGTCTCGACCTTAAGGGGAATGAAATTATGGGAGTTACACAGATCAGAATACTTTGCGATCTTTCTTTCCTCTGCCCAACTCGCCGCTCCACCAGGACCACTCATGGCATGCCTCAGATTGCTCTAAAATGAAAATGATTTTTGCTATTTAACAAACAGGATATTTTCATTTTTAAGAATGAAAATGATTTTTGCTCTTTAACAAACAGAATATTACTACGTCAATGTTGTAAATATCGATAAATCGGTTAAGTGTTACTAATGTAACAATAGGGGTAAGATCTCATAAATAATGCTGCCAAATATCTAATACACAAAATATTTTTATTTTGTCGTGATATAATGATAATATTGTAATGAATACAATACAACAGAAGTGCGCTTGATCACTTATGTTGAGTACTTTCGATTTAGTTGATCAATTGATGACCTGAATTGTTTTAATGTCACAATTTAATTGCAATTAGTAATTTTGGTAAAGATATCGAATTTTTTCTTCCACGTATTAATAAAGAAGCATTAAAAGTTACATTTGCAACGAGCCGTGCATCGATCATTGAAGTAAAACATTGTAACAGCAAACTAAAAGTAAAATTTAAAGAAAGAAGGACAACAATACACAAGGACTAAAAGCATAATTTTAAAATGTTTTGTTTTCAATAAAGTCACATCATTAATAGATACACATATATGCGCAGAGACAATTACTTTACGAATTATACTACGTTATCTGCACTATTCTTATTTGCTGTTGCTTTTATTGAGAAAGAGCAAATTAAAATTTCGCGATAAAGTCTATCAATTTTAAAAGGATAAAAATAGCACTTGTATGAAGCATAGCTTAAAAAATTACAAGGCATTTATACTATCTTACGCTAATGCGGTTCACAGTAATCTTAATATTTTTACAAATAATAAGGCATAATAATATATACTTGGCAGTTGCGAACAATAGTTTCGCAGATTTTCGAACGACCTTTCCGTTTTCAAAGAAAAGCGGGTGCACGCATTGGTGGTCAAATAAAGCTAAGCCGTGTGCACCACAACTAGAAAATATACTTTATTATAAACGAGGGCCGCGATATCATTATCGGGCTATAACATCTACCAGTACTTGTGGTATGTTCAATTTGACTGAAAAAATGTGCACATATTTCAAATGCGATTTATGTGATCAACGATATTCTGATACACGCTATCCTGTTGAATATTTGGTTGACTCAGATAGCATGAATACATGTTGGAGATCAGCTTTGTTACCACAACCATCACCTTCGCATATGACATCGCTACCATCATCATCTAATGATAAACAAAAAACACTTAATCGAGAGAGTAATTTAAACGAAAATTCCTTACCCTTAGTCGAAATACATATACCATTCGGTCGACCGTACGAATTAAGTTACATTACCATACGATTCTGTGAACGAATACCACTAATATTCGCGTTTTATAAGAGCAATGATTACGGACAAAGTTGGCAATTACTTCGTTTATTTTGGTATCACAAAAACCGAAGCAAGATTACTTATAATGATGCTGATGACAGATACAAAGACAGTGATTCATGCCCGTTTAATAACTTTGTACATGTTCAAAATGATAAACAATATGAAACAAACAATATCCACATGAACAACGTTTATGAGCAACTATGCTTTCCATTCACTGTAGACAGCACATACGTTTTAACGTCGTCACACTCTGACGATAAGCATGAACCACAATCAAGTCAAAATCCAAAGGTACCTAATGATTACAATTTGCCGCATCAAAGTGAAAAGCCAAAACGAATCTTTGAACGTATAAGCTTTACTCTATTCAATAGCTGGATTCGATCGCAAATAATTCGATCGAATTTTACATTCCGAGATTGGTCGATTGCAACTGATATTAAATTAAAGCTGATTAAGCCAGACTGTGTCGTTAAAAGATTTAAACAGAATATCACTCACAATTTTTACAGTATTGCTGACATTGCCATTGGAGGTAGATGCATGTGCAATAGACATGCCTCGTCATGTTCAACTAACAGGTATCAGTCGTTTGCTAATTTGATGGTTTTATAAGTTTTATGAATACTCAGAAAATATTGAATTGGATAATTAAATTATCTTTCGACTGAAATCTACAACACAAAATAATTTAGATTTAAATATTTATTTTAATAAAAAAATATTATAATTTATTATTTATATAATAAAAAATACGCACATACTTGATAAAATATGTATATATAACAATATATACGTCACAAATTTGAAACACGAAATTATGTTAAAGCTTTCGAAAAAAACTGTCATCTTCCAAGAAGACAAATATTGCCAAAAGCTTTAAAACGGCTCGATACCAAGCTATCAAATCAGCTAACTGAGTCTAAATATTTAATATAATTATAAAATAAACAAAACATAATAATGCGAAATCAAAATTTAATAATTAAAAAATAAAATAAATAATTGTTATAAGATGTTTTATAATATTTATCAAGTTAAAATAAAAAATTGAAATTCAAAATAAAAGTAATTTTATGAATTGACTAATAAATAACATATGTTGTGTCAGAATAAGGATTAGATATCATCAGGAGGAGCTGCTATGTAATCATGTTTCGGCCCCTAATTCCTCTACCCAACAAAGCAGAGGGGCCAAATACGTGCTAAAGACGTATTTCTTCTGATTAAATTTGATTATATAGTATCTTATTCTAACAAAGTATATTATTTATTATCCAGCCATAAAACTTAGGCTAATGATTTTAAATTTATTTTTAATATTATCGTGTTGATTTATATATTTTAGTATTTTCTGTTTGATGGTATTTTAATAGTAACCTTGTTCAAAATATGCGTCTATTAAATTATTAAAATGATTTTGAAGAAAGCCAATATCGTTACAAATTGTTGCAATTCTTAAAATTTCATTATTTAATGTATTATATTTTATATTATATGGTATGTATGAATGCTCATGCAAAAATATGTTTCTTGTAAATTTAAATATGTCATCTTTACGATATAAATTAAAAGTAGTTTTAATTGATGTTAATTTAATGTTCATATCTAGATATATATTCTTTATCATTAATATTGGTTTTATTAAGAACGAGGATACCTGGATAAATTTTTTCGCTTATTGAATAAAAATTGTTAGTGTTAAATACAATGTATCATCAATATATCGAAACATATATGTCATATCTTTATATAATATAGATTTATTTTTTCAACAGTTAAGAACAAATTCATATTGTAATGAGCTTATAAATAAGTCAGCTATAATTAGAATGCTATTACCTCCCATTGGAACACCTTTTATTTGTCTAAATATAGATGTCCATACATTTAAATTATTTTGATTTGTTAAAATATTTAAGGATTTTTTTAATTCAATTTTATCCATACATTTATATTTACTTAATGGTTTAATTTTTGTTAGATATGCGTTATATTTATTATAACATATCTCTATCTTTTTCCGAATATAATATTGATTAATTTTTCTAATGCATCTTTAATATTTGCTAAATTCAGATTTGTATAAAGCGTACTAAAATCGTACTTATTTATATTCTGAAAATTTACTGCTTTGTGTGTTCTAAAAATTCTTTTGTAGAATAAATACTGAAATAGTGTTTTATACCAGTATTAATTTCGATTATCTTACAATATTTTTTAAAGTGTGCTTTAATTACTTAAAGAATTTTATTCCTATAAACAGCAAGTCGTTTTAATGTACACTTAAAAGCATTACATATGAATCTAGGTTTTATTTGATTTGTTTGTAATTTTGAATTCCAATATAATATAAGTATAGTTTTATAATCTGAATCAATTTTTATACCCTTTTTATCCATTATAGAACAATAACCCTTAATATGTTGTGTTTATATTTAAAGAATAATAATTGATTATTTAGGAGATGAAAAACATTAAATATAAAGGAAAAAGTGAAAAACCCAGAAAATGTATTTGTCTAGCAGCATATCACAATTTTTCCTATTTTTGTACAGGTGATTATGATCTCGTCCATGTAAGAAGATTAATCGAACATAATCAGCAGCAGCAAGAGGATACGTGAAACCTGTAAATACTTGCTCATACACAACTATTATTTGCTAACGAGAAAAACTATACGTAAGAAAACTGAGTCTAATGCAGTCTTTAACTGCATTCCTTAGTTTAGACTGAGGAATGCAGTTAAAGAACTGAAAAGAATGAATATCGTTGTTTCCAAAAAAGCAGATAAGAGCAACCAGTTTTGTCGTATGGTACAAAGACATGGACATTTCTGAAGGAAATCGTCAACTTGATAGTTATAACTATCTAGAAGTAACAAATGATACAATACGTCAATTTTTTGATAAGGTAAATACATTAATACATCAAAGCCATGTCAAAATTGATAAAAAACATCTATTGGTAAATGATCCAAAACCAGGCAGATTGTATTTTTTACCAAAGGTTCACAAGGATGACTATCCGGTAAAAGGACGTCCTATAGTGAGTAATTCAGGGTATGTAACAGAAAAACTGTCACGTTTAAGACCAGACACTTTGGAGGAAGTGTCTGGTCTTAAATTTACACTGAATATGGAAGAAAATGGCAAAAAATGCAACTTTATTGATGTGACGATAAATTGTGAAAACACTGATGATGTGAGATTGGAACTATACAACAAATCAACATCACATCCAATATACATGCACTACCATTCAAATGCTCTATCGAGTACTAAACGGAATATGATACATAATGAAGCAAAGCGAATATGTAAAATATGTAATAATGTAACAGATCGTGAAAAACACTTATCACAACTAACCACTAATCTAATTAATCGAGGATACTACCAAAAACAGATTTACAAAATAATTGAAAGAGTACGAGTGATTAACAGAAATACTTTGCTTAGTAAAAAAGAAAAACATGCCAAAGAATTAAATGTAATATCTGTGGACTATCATCCTGCTTTGATTAAACTCCCAAGTGATTTAAGGTTTGCTTTCTCGAGAGTGTTTTCAGAGTTGAGGAAGGATATAGGAGATTATGCATTTTATTTCAAATATACTGATTCCTTAAAGAACATGCTAGTTTCAAGCAAACTCCAACTATCGATATTTTGCGATGATCTAGAACACGGTCTTTCAAAGTCGTGTCGGAAAAGCCGGTGTATGTGTTGTGCGGAAATGAAAGAAACTACATTTATAGAAAGCACCAAGACAGGACTAAAATATCAATTAAAAGGAAATTTTGACTGTAATAGTAATGGAGTAGTATATGTTGCCAAGTGTATTTTATGTGAAAAACAATACATTGGAGAGTCAGGGGATGCCTGAGATTAAGATTAAAAAATCGCAGGAGTGATAGAATGTGTAGAAGAATTGAAAATGATGCGATTTTAAAACATGAGACAGAGATCCATGATAATAAAAATCCGGGATATAATTACAGTATTATTCAATCAGACCTTGATAATGACAAAGATAGAAAACGCAGTGAAATGTGGTGTATTGGGCAAGTCATGTCTGACAATCCTCATGGATTAAACATTCACCACATATTTAACAAAAAACCACCATGACATTCTTTCTGATCGGTCTTGCGACATTTGCGTTTCAGGAGCTTCTGATAAAGACTATACTCTTTCACTGGTGGTGCACTATTATAAACTTTGCCATAGAAGTTACGGAATGCTCTTGTGAGTTCAATACTAACATTGTTTAGGATTCGGCACCATTTCAATCTTAGTCCACTAGCAATATCTGTTTCGACGTCTTTAGTAATGACACCCATTTTCTTATTTAGACGAAGTTCCTTTGGAACAACCATGTTATCGATGCATGCTGCAAGAAACTGAGCGCAGCGTTAAAACGTATCGAAACATTTCTTCCGCAGCTTTAAAACGTTTCGCTCTATCCTCGTTAGTGCCAAATTAAGAGCTATTAACACCGATGCAGTCTCACATATTTGCTATTGTAAACCATGTAAGCGGGCTAGATGTAAATGTTGTAAATTAGTTCCGATTGTTAGTGGATTTGCAAGTGAGGTGACAAAATTGAGTCACAGAATAAGGACAAACGTCACCTGTGTCAAATAATTGTATATATGTGGCGACGTGTATAATTTGTGCAGTTCAATATGTCGGCGAAACGGGAAATGCACTTAATATAAGAGTAAATAATAGACGCGCAGATATAAAGCGCAAAGATCAACCGATGGAGCTGCACAACACGCAATTGCACATAATATGCCGAACGTACTTGAATTCTTTTCCTACACAATAATTTAACAAGGATTAGAGAACATAAGCATCAGGAAACGGAGAGAAGTCTACTGGATGGGTCAATTAATGGCTGACTGTCCACACGAATTAACACAGGGAATGTATTTAGTATGGCGGGATATCACATGACATTTTTATTGCATGCATCTGATCCCTAATTGTACTCTACCTTTGTTTTTATTTTGTAGATATAGTGACCTGACCTGAAGAAGACTTAATAAAAAGTCGAAACATTGTCAAAAATATACATTGGTCTTCTCTGGTATTTTCGTAGATTTTCAATATATATATATATATATATA
The DNA here is from genome assembly GCA_012934845.2 of Pomphorhynchus laevis. NCBI lineage: Eukaryota > Metazoa > Acanthocephala > Palaeacanthocephala > Echinorhynchida > Pomphorhynchidae > Pomphorhynchus > Pomphorhynchus laevis. The sequence continues at coordinate 24,060 of WNNJ02002983.1, forward strand.
TATATATATATATATATATA
>WNNJ02000300.1:0-52590 GCA_012934845.2 Pomphorhynchus laevis
TAAGTATTTTGTAGTGTAAAAACATACAAATATCATTATGCAAAAATGTTCCGTAATTCCGAATTTAATAAAGAAAACTAAACAGTTTTAATTAGTAAATTCATATTTTCAACTACCACAATCATGATTTTTTTATTATTTAAAGAAATAAAATATTGCTAACTACACTACCTATTGTCCGTATTTGTAGCATAATAATACAAACTACAAAATTGTAGTATTGTAATGATGTAATTACAATTTCGCACTTGAGTACACGATATTGATTTGTTTTAATTTTATGTCACACACTAAATATTATTTCATATAATTAGGACTTTGTTTAAATAATTAAAATATTAGATTATTACATAGAATCAGACTAGAAGAAGGATTACAACAGGCGGTTCGCATAATAAATCATTCAAAAATAATTCGCATAGTTTGAATTAAATTCCATTCCATTATGTAATATGTTAAAATAATATGTATAAAAACTACGATATTATGGTATATATGTACATAAATATGATTCGAGAGAGAACGCTGTCATGGGTGCTACGGTGTTACGTTCACACATTTTGGTCCATTATTTGCCAGATATTACTAAAACTCACACAATCGAAACAATTAACTCCTCTGCGGTGTCTCGCAAAAAACTTCTCGCATTGCTTGAATCACACTGAGCATTGATTGAGCTAACTATTAAAACTTCTGATCATTTTACCAATGCGCATATCATTACCAGGTATGTTTATCCGTCCAAGGGTCCAGCAAAATCAACGTGAAAACGTTGTCAAGGCAAATTCGGGATTGGCTGCTTCATCATTGAATGATCACGTTCTTGTTGTTCTAAATCTTTATTTATTCATAGCCACCACACTTAGATTCTAGACAGTGATTCTGATATGACATGTACGAATATTCTCCAACACATTTCTTAATTTGATATCAGTTGTAAGGATCTAAATCCTACAAACAGCAAAAGCACATTTTTAACTTCAAGTGGGGAAGTGGATTCATGACAGCTCGAACCATCAATCAGTGTTTAACTACCCATTCGGTTGATTACAATGTACATTTCATTTGTTTATCTTATAATATTATCAGTGAACAGACTGAACGTCCATTTGCAACTTTGTCTTGTATTCATTAATAATAAAAACAATCAAAGGTGTTAAAAAGATAATTTTAAGATTTATTTGAGCGAATGGATGTGAAGATATACTGTTCCCGGTGATTACTTAAAAACTAATCTACAAAGATATCAGTTGTAAGGATAGTTATCTTACAAACAGCAAAACTAACATGACGATATCAGTAATGTAAATGCACAAACACAAATGACACGATTACGTATTTATGCTAAGTCATTGGTAACTAAATAAGATTCCTGAATGAAAAGATAGTAATTAAATATGTTCGCCACAATATATATATATATATATATATATATATAATTTAAATATTAAAGACAGAACCAGAATGCTTATATTTTTTTCAATCGAATTCAATAACGTTTTCGAGCTTACTGCTCTTCTTCAGTTTTACACTGCTGTGCACAAACAATTTGCTTTTATAGAGAAGTAATTATCGTGTAATCCACGGAAGAAGTCATGCTTAAATTACTAGATTTCTGGTTTAATTATAAACCCGCAGTTGTCTCTCTGTTGATGTTCCCTGAAGTTTTGTCATCAATTGAGCTGCCCACCATAATTCTCGATGTCGTCTCTCTTCAACGTCTGTGATTCCACATTCAATTATTCTTATCTCAAAAGAATGTCCTTCATTTTCGACTACATGTCTTACCGAAGTGTCACTAGCGATCTTTTTTGTTTTAATTTGTGTCCTTCTCAAATTCATGCGAATATTCATTTGGCCAGATGTTTCGCCAACATATTGTATTTTACAATTCCGACATTGCAGTAGATATATAATATTTTGGCTCTTACACGTGCAACTTGATCTTACTTTGTACACCAGTCCTGTTGATGTGCTCTCAAATTTTTCGCTGTCCACCATGTCGGAACATGTCAAGCATCGTTTGTCATTACATGGGCGACATACATTGGACGGTCCTGTTTGCGCATTTCTGGGTAATCTTGCGCTTACCAAAATATCCTTCATTTTGAGAGGAATTGTAAATACAACATCAACAATATCAGTATTTATTGATAGATTCAATTTGATGTTATCAATCGTCTGTCTCAGCTCCTTCCGAAGATCTGTAAAACAGGAGTTCCATTCAAATGGAATTCGCTTCACGTGCTTCTTATCAATGCTGACCCGATTCGGATACAGTAAATCCTTACGGTCCAACAATGAGACTCGGTTAAGACCTGCTTGTATTTGACGTCTTCTATATCCACGTGACATGAAGCGTTCTCGAATTTGTTTGACTTCTTTTATAAAGTCTCTTTCGTCAGAGCATATTTTCCGCGCTCTAAGTATTTCATTATAAATCATGTTTCTTTTGATAACTGATGGGTGACAGCTGGAAGCGTGTAGATAGACTGGTTTCCATGTCGGTTTATGATACACCTTAGTTCGCATGCGTTTTTTATAGTTACGGATGACTTCTACATCCAGAAAATGTACGGTAGATCTTGAAACCTGTTCTAACTTAAACGTTAACGGTGACGACATATTGATTGCGTCTACCCATGACTCTAATTTATCTTTAGAGTCTTTCCAGAGAAGGAAAATATCGTCAATGTATCTGACGTACATCAGTGGCCTGTTCGGAATGTTGTACATTTTATTCATCTCAATGCTTGCTACGTATAATATTGCGAATGCAGGTGCGGCCGGTGTGCCCATCGCACATCCAATTTTTTGTTTATATAATTTTTCGTCAAATATAAAATAGTTGTTATGTAATATCAGATCGAGCAACTTAGTAAGCCGTGATACAACAACACTGTCATATTTTGCTTGAATCAAGAAGTCGCTTACTGCTATGATTCCTTCTGTTAGAGGAATAGACGTATATAGAGCCTCGATGTCTAGAGTCGCCATCATGCAATTAATTTGTCTTTGATTATCATGTTCCTCTAGCTTACGCAAGAAGTCATCAGTATTACCGATATACGATGGAACTTGTCTCAGTGCTGTTTGCAGTTGATAGTTAACATAGCGTGATATTTTCTCTGTCGGTGTGTTATTACTACCTATGATAGGTCTTCCTGGACATGGTCGTTGTTCTTTGTGGGTTTTTGGTAGCATGTAGAACCGACCTGGACGGGGACGTTTTACAATCATTTTTGCTCGTAGTTTCTCTTCAGGAAATACTTCAGTAATGCTCTCTTCGACATATTTAATCGCTGCGATAAAATCTTGTTGATCTACGGATTCATACGAATTTGTATTTAATTGTTTCATCGCTTCTATCTGATAATCTTCCCGATCCCATAACACTGCCTCCTTACTTTTGTCCGCTCGTTTTATGACAATCGAGTTATCGTTTTTAAGCTTTTTTAATATGTTTAGCTTACTTTTCGTAGTTTTGGACAATGGTGATAAGTTCGGTGGAAGTTCGGTGTACTTATTTACGCAGTTCGATTTACCATACATTTGTTTCGCTAACGATGAACAAGGGTCGTTGGAAGGGAAAGCTGCGGCTGCCATGTGTTTCATTGAATTAATGATGCCCAGGCGATCGAATTCACGTGGCTGAATGGCGTAATCAAGGCCTAGGTTTAATACTCTTTTTTCTCTGTTGCTTAATACTTTGTTCGAGAGGTTAGTGACGAAAAACGTTTCATGCGTATCAGGTACTCGACGCTTGTTTTTAAAACGACGGTTTGGATGATATTCAATGTTTGTAAGCTCATCAGGCGTCACGTTTTTCTGAAATTGCCAATAAAATTTGTTCAATTTCTTCTTAACAAGGACTTTGTAATAGTCTTCATCGATTGACTCGTGGATACAGTTGTGAATATATCCCCAGTACTTTCGTAAGCAGTTAATCATGACTTTTTCGGCTGACTTTATTGCATTTTTCCATTGACGATCAATTTTTTGGGCTTTCTCTTCAGGAAGTCTCGATAGATCAACTTGCATCTGCTTGTAAATTTTTAAACCTTTTGGAGTAGCATTATTTTTTAAGCAAATAGTCAGATACTGCATGTGTGCACGTGCTCGTGATTTAAGCTTTGAAGGCGGGGTCCTTCTTGAGACGCAATTGTATAAAATTTGACTACCTTCTGCATTGCGAAGGGGTAATGAACCGTCCTCTGGGATCCTTACTGCTAACGGATTCAATTGCATAATTTAAATATTAAAGACAGAACCAGAATGCTTATATTTTTTTCAATCGAATTCAATAACGTTTTCGAGCTTACTGCTCTTCTTCAGTTTTACACTGCTGTGCACAAACAATTTGCTTTTATAGAGAAGTAATTATCGTGTAATCCACGGAAGAAGTCATGCTTAAATTACTAGATTTCTGGTTTAATTATAAACCCGCAGTTGTCTCTCTGTTGATGTTCCCTGAAGTTTTGTCATCAATTGAGCTGCCCACCATAATTCTCGATGTCGTCTCTCTTCAACGTCTGTGATTCCACATTCAATTATTCTTATCTCAAAAGAATGTCCTTCATTTTCGACTACATGTCTTACCGAAGTGTCACTAGCGATCTTTTTTGTTTTAATTTGTGTCCTTCTCAAATTCATGCGAATATTCATTTGGCCAGATGTTTCGCCAACATATTGTATTTTACAATTCCGACATTGCAGTAGATATATAATATTTTGGCTCTTACACGTGCAACTTGATCTTACTTTGTACACCAGTCCTGTTGATGTGCTCTCAAATTTTTCGCTGTCCACCATGTCGGAACATGTCAAGCATCGTTTGTCATTACATGGGCGACATACATTGGACGGTCCTGTTTGCGCATTTCTGGGTAATCTTGCGCTTACCAAAATATCCTTCATTTTGAGAGGAATTGTAAATACAACATCAACAATATCAGTATTTATTGATAGATTCAATTTGATGTTATCAATCGTCTGTCTCAGCTCCTTCCGAAGATCTGTAAAACAGGAGTTCCATTCAAATGGAATTCGCTTCACGTGCTTCTTATCAATGCTGACCCGATTCGGATACAGTAAATCCTTACGGTCCAACAATGAGACTCGGTTAAGACCTGCTTGTATTTGACGTCTTCTATATCCACGTGACATGAAGCGTTGTACAAAGTAAGATCAAGTTGCACGTGTAAGAGCCAAAATATTATATATCTACTGCAATGTCGGAATTGTAAAATACAATATGTTGGCGAAACATCTGGCCAAATGAATATTCGCATGAATTTGAGAAGGACACAAATTAAAACAAAAAAGATCGCTAGTGACACTTCGGTAAGACATGTAGTCGAAAATGAAGGACATTCTTTTGAGATAAGAATAATTGAATGTGGAATCACAGACGTTGAAGAGAGACGACATCGAGAATTATGGTGGGCAGCTCAATTGATGACAAAACTTCAGGGAACATCAACAGAGAGACAACTGCGGGTTTATAATTAAACCAGAAATCTAGTAATTTAAGCATGACTTCTTCCGTGGATTACACGATAATTACTTCTCTATAAAAGCAAATTGTTTGTGCACAGCAGTGTAAAACTGAAGAAGAGCAGTAAGCTCGAAAACGTTATTGAATTCGATTGAAAAAATATAAGCATTCTGGTTCTGTCTTTAATATTTAAATTATGCAATTGAATCCGTTAGCAGTAAGGATCCCAGAGGACGGTTCATTACCCCTTCGCAATGCAGAAGGTAGTCAAATTTTATACAATTGCGTCTCAAGAAGGACCCCGCCTTCAAAGCTTAAATCACGAGCACGTGCACACATGCAGTATCTGACTATTTGCTTAAAAAATAATGCTACTCCAAAAGGTTTAAAAATTTACAAGCAGATGCAAGTTGATCTATCGAGACTTCCTGAAGAGAAAGCCCAAAAAATTGATCGTCAATGGAAAAATGCAATAAAGTCAGCCGAAAAAGTCATGATTAACTGCTTACGAAAGTACTGGGGATATATTCACAACTGTATCCACGAGTCAATCGATGAAGACTATTACAAAGTCCTTGTTAAGAAGAAATTGAACAAATTTTATTGGCAATTTCAGAAAAACGTGACGCCTGATGAGCTTACAAACATTGAATATCATCCAAACCGTCGTTTTAAAAACAAGCGTCGAGTACCTGATACGCATGAAACGTTTTTCGTCACTAACCTCTCGAACAAAGTATTAAGCAACAGAGAAAAAAGAGTATTAAACCTAGGCCTTGATTACGCCATTCAGCCACGTGAATTCGATCGCCTGGGCATCATTAATTCAATGAAACACATGGCAGCCGCAGCTTTCCCTTCCAACGACCCTTGTTCATCGTTAGCGAAACAAATGTATGGTAAATCGAACTGCGTAAATAAGTACACCGAACTTCCACCGAACTTATCACCATTGTCCAAAACTACGAAAAGTAAGCTAAACATATTAAAAAAGCTTAAAAACGATAACTCGATTGTCATAAAACGAGCGGACAAAAGTAAGGAGGCAGTGTTATGGGATCGGGAAGATTATCAGATAGAAGCGATGAAACAATTAAATACAAATTCGTATGAATCCGTAGATCAACAAGATTTTATCGCAGCGATTAAATATGTCGAAGAGAGCATTACTGAAGTATTTCCTGAAGAGAAACTACGAGCAAAAATGATTGTAAAACGTCCCCGTCCAGGTCGGTTCTACATGCTACCAAAAACCCACAAAGAACAACGACCATGTCCAGGAAGACCTATCATAGGTAGTAATAACACACCGACAGAGAAAATATCACGCTATGTTAACTATCAACTGCAAACAGCACTGAGACAAGTTCCATCGTATATCGGTAATACTGATGACTTCTTGCGTAAGCTAGAGGAACATGATAATCAAAGACAAATTAATTGCATGATGGCGACTCTAGACATCGAGGCTCTATATACGTCTATTCCTCTAACAGAAGGAATCATAGCAGTAAGCGACTTCTTGATTCAAGCAAAATATGACAGTGTTGTTGTATCACGGCTTACTAAGTTGCTCGATCTGATATTACATAACAACTATTTTATATTTGACGAAAAATTATATAAACAAAAAATTGGATGTGCGATGGGCACACCGGCCGCACCTGCATTCGCAATATTATACGTAGCAAGCATTGAGATGAATAAAATGTACAACATTCCGAACAGGCCACTGATGTACGTCAGATACATTGACGATATTTTCCTTCTCTGGAAAGACTCTAAAGATAAATTAGAGTCATGGGTAGACGCAATCAATATGTCGTCACCGTTAACGTTTAAGTTAGAACAGGTTTCAAGATCTACCGTACATTTTCTGGATGTAGAAGTCATCCGTAACTATAAAAAACGCATGCGAACTAAGGTGTATCATAAACCGACATGGAAACCAGTCTATCTACACGCTTCCAGCTGTCACCCATCAGTTATCAAAAGAAACATGATTTATAATGAAATACTTAGAGCGCGGAAAATATGCTCTGACGAAAGAGACTTTATAAAAGAAGTCAAACAAATTCGAGAACGCTTCATGTCACGTGGATATAGAAGACGTCAAATACAAGCAGGTCTTAACCGAGTCTCATTGTTGGACCGTAAGGATTTACTGTATCCGAATCGGGTCAGCATTGATAAGAAGCACGTGAAGCGAATTCCATTTGAATGGAACTCCTGTTTTACAGATCTTCGGAAGGAGCTGAGACAGACGATTGATAACATCAAATTGAATCTATCAATAAATACTGATATTGTTGATGTTGTATTTACAATTCCTCTCAAAATGAAGGATATTTTGGTAAGCGCAAGATTACCCAGAAATGCGCAAACAGGACCGTCCAATGTATGTCGCCCATGTAATGACAAACGATGCTTGACATGTTCCGACATGGTGGACAGCGAAAAATTTGAGAGCACATCAACAGGACTGGTGTACAAAGTAAGATCAAGTTGCACGTGTAAGAGCCAAAATATTATATATCTACTGCAATGTCGGAATTGTAAAATACAATATGTTGGCGAAACATCTGGCCAAATGAATATTCGCATGAATTTGAGAAGGACACAAATTAAAACAAAAAAGATCGCTAGTGACACTTCGGTAAGACATGTAGTCGAAAATGAAGGACATTCTTTTGAGATAAGAATAATTGAATGTGGAATCACAGACGTTGAAGAGAGACGACATCGAGAATTATGGTGGGCAGCTCAATTGATGACAAAACTTCAGGGAACATCAACAGAGAGACAACTGCGGGTTTATAATTAAACCAGAAATCTAGTAATTTAAGCATGACTTCTTCCGTGGATTACACGATAATTACTTCTCTATAAAAGCAAATTGTTTGTGCACAGCAGTGTAAAACTGAAGAAGAGCAGTAAGCTCGAAAACGTTATTGAATTCGATTGAAAAAAATATAAGCATTCTGGTTCTGTCTTTAATATTTAAATTATGCAATTGAATCCGTTAGCAGTAAGGATCCCAGAGGACGGTTCATTACCCCTTCGCAATGCAGAAGGTAGTCAAATTATATATATATATATATATATATATATATATATATATATATATATATATATATATATATATATATATAATTTGTTGTTACACCTGCCCTGGGACACTCACTGGTGTACTCATAAATATATCACTATGTTTTCCTCATGAAGAGGCATAAACACCAGGCAGCATTCTATATATCCTCATCAGACTAAGAAATAGAACCGAATTATTCTTGCATTATTCAAAGTCGCTACGTATGCCCAGACGTAGCGACTTATGGGCATACGTATCGACTTTGAATAATGCAAGAATAATTCGGTTATATTTCTTAGTCTGATGAGGATATATAGAATGCTGCCTGGTGTTTATGCCTCTTCATGAGGAAAACATAGTGATATATTTATGAGTACACCAGTGAGTGTCCCAGGGCAGGTGTAACAACAAATTATATTTTATATATTTGCACACTTTTAAGTGTCCCTGTTAAACAGCATTTCTATTAAAAAGAATTTAGTGCCTGATGCATGGTTAAACTGTAATAGTCACTGCCATGCACAGTGCTTATGCTAAATTCCCTTCGATGATTCAGATTAAGGGTAGTTCTGTTTTTCGAGCTTTAAACACTGTTTAAGCGTGTGTTAAGGTGCCTATAGATGATTATAGAAGTCACGGTACTGATGAGCTCCGTTAGAGCGAAACGCGTATACCGTTGTGAAGTTTGTCGTCACACATAGGATGACTGGGCATACGTAGCGACTTTGAATAATGCAAGAATAATTCGGTTCTATTTCTTAGTCTGATGAGGATATATAGAATGCTGCCTGGTGGTTATTCCTCTTCATGAGGAAAACAGTGATATATATATATATATATATAATTATTGTTGCGAGTGTAACCGCGATCTGGGGTCATTGATAGACTCTTTCAAATAATAAGATTTTGAAAAGGAACCAGATAAATTAAAGCAATTTATATTTTTTCGTAAAACGTTTCGGCTATCGCCTTCTTCAGAAGTTGTAACTGAAGGATGTTGTAACTGAAGAAGGCGCTAGCCGAAACGTTTTACGAAAAAATATAAATTGTTTTAATTTATCTGGTTCCTTTTCAAAATCTTATTATATATATCACTGTTTTCCTCACAAGGAGGCATACACAACAGGCAGCATCCTATTTATCCTCATCAGGCTAAGAAATATAACCGAATTATTCTTGCAATATTCAAAGTCGCTACGTATGCTCAGTCATCCTATGTATGACGACAAACTTCCACAACGGTATACGCGTTTCGCTATGACGGAGCTCATCAGCATTGTAACTTCAATAATCATCCATAGGCACCTTAACACACGCTTAAACAATGTCTAAAGCTCGAAAAACAGAAATACCCTTAATCTGAATCATCAGAGGAAATTTAGCAAAAGCTCTGTGCATGTCAGTGCGTATTGCAGTTTAACCATGCATCAGGCACTAAATTCTTTTTAATAGAAATTCTGTTTTACAGGGACACTTTAAAGTGTACAAATATATAAAATATAATTTGTTGTTACACCTGCCCTTGGACACCCAATGGTGTGCTCATAAATAAATCACTGTTTTCCTCACGAAGAGGCATTAACACCAGGCAGCATTCTATATATCCTCATCATACTAAGAAATAGAACCGAATTATTCTCGCAATATTCAAAGTCGCTACGTATGCCCAGTCATCATATGTGTGGCGACAAACTTCCACAACGGTATACAACATTTAACAGGGACACTTTATATATATGTATATATTAGTTGTTTTAGTTTGAAGAAATATCAGGAATACAGTATTCCTGGTATTTCTTTAAACTAATATCAATCTGCATCCAATATGGATCCCAGACGACGGTATTCAAACGAAACATACAATATATAAACCGACCGTTCTTTTCGCGTCTGTTCAAATTCATCATCCTCTCCTCCCATCCGTATTTTTTGCAGGGCTTAACAAGGTTCAGCCTAGGGACCCTAATTTTCTCTCTTCTACTTGGCGATTTATCCGTTTATCAAACCTGACTCCTTTGACGTCATGCAACACGCCGATGACATCCTCATATATACTTATGCCCCCTCCCATCGCATACACGATATCGCAATTTCTGCCTTCAACTGTCTTTATTCTATCTACAAACGTCTCTCTCATAGTCGTCTCGTTCTAAACCCATACAAATCCAAAATAATGTGGATCCTTCCCCGTCAACCTAACATATCTCCTCCCCTGTATCTTTTGCCTCGTCAATCATACTCATAGTCCACAATCTCACTTTCTTTGGATTCCATTTAGATGATCACCTTTCCTTTAAATCCTTCGTCCGTGATAAGGTACGTTCGTCTAACTTAATTCTTCGTGATATCCGCCGTATCCGCCCCATTATCGAATTCCGTTTTTGTATGTCTCTTCTTTCATCGCTTCTTTTCACTAAAATCGATTGCTGCCTCAGCCTTTTCGCCAATTATCCAAACTCCATCATCATACCCCTACAACGCATCATCAACTCCGCCGTTCGAGTGCACCCACGTCTCCGTCGCTTCGACCATACATCAACATGTCTTGACCAAGTCTCCCGGCTCACCATCTCCACATGCATACAACTCCGCCTTCTTCTCGTAACTTTTCGTCTCATCACTGTCGGCTCTCCATTATTCATCAACCTCCCTTTTTAGACGACTCTCGCCCCACCTCTCTCTATCACTGCGCTTCCGTAATTCCATCTTACTCCACGTTCCTAATTACTCTATCAACTACAGTCTTCGATCCTTCCTCGTCACAGCCCCACTCGCCTGGAATCACCTCCCTCTCGACGTCCGCAGCGCTCTCTCATTTATTACATTCAAATACCACTTCCGTACCCACCTTCTCGATACATTATTTAGATTTTTTCAAGGTCATGTAGGCGTGCGCCGCCACGCATTTGCCACGTAAAATAAATCTTTTATTGAAGCGTTGACGATAAAGTCAACGCTTCAATATTATTCTAAAGTGCTGGTATCCGCTCAACAAGAAAAATCACAGAACTACCACATCACTAAGATATGCTTAGAAATAACGGCAAATAAAAATCGCAATAGAACAGAATGATCTTTAAGATTCGAAAAACAATACTCATTTTTCGAATATAGAATATAAGAGTCGAGAGTAACGTTTTAGTATAATTTTAAATAGTTGATACTAGTCTAATATTATTTGAGATAATGTTAATTTTAATGTCATGATAAACCGAAGTTAGTAGCTGCTTTCTAACTTTTAAATTAAAATTCTATTTAAAATGTGTAAGTAGGAATGATAAAAAATCAGCATGTACAATAGAATTGAAATTATTTTAAATAGTTGATACTGATTCATTATTGATAAATAATTATTGGAGCTGGATCAAAGGAAAGACGTAATTATTTTTTCCTTTGATCCAGCTCTAAAAATTGTTTTAGCATAATCTTGAGATCATAAAAGTCACTCTTCGCTGAAGGAAAACTTACATTAGTGTAATATTACAAATATGGCATGTCGAACACAAATAGCATTATATTAATACTCCTGTTTAACACAAAGTGCACTGATGTGTAAACTGAAGAAACGTATTCTTAATAAAGTACAAATCACGAATCGATTTTGTCCAAATCATGATTGTATTTTACTTCGCCCTGAGTGACTGCTGGAGAATTATATTCAAATCTTTATACTGAAAGAGTTATTTCCGTTAAAGGGTGTAACTAAATTATTCCGGCACTTCACAGTCTCATTCTAGAACAATTCTCAATAATCAGGATGACGGCGTATCCTGAACTCAATGCAGCTACACATCTCTCTCGAGCAGAAAGTAAATTCGATTGACATAATCATCCAATTCTGAATACCTGGTGAAAGTCATTCAGTATCTAATGAATTTATGTCTAAGCTTTCGGCTTTTTCGTTCATGGGAAATTGCTTGACCTCTAGAAGAGGATGAAGTTTATTTGAAAATTGATGACCCATTTCGAATAATGAGCTAACATCCCGATGATCCGCTTTAAATCCTTTAAAATTATGGGTGACTGCATATCAATAATCGTTTGAATACGTTCCGGATCAGGCCTAAATTGTTTATTTTGGATTAAATAGCCTAACCGCGTAATGTGATTGGCGGAAACAATAGTATTTTGGTCGTTTAGAGTTAATCCATAATAGTCCACCATCTGCATAAATTTTGTAAAATTAGCACCGTGTTATGATTGCGAATGTCTTAATGATTCTCTTAATATTATATTATCTATAATTCGCTGGACAGCTGCTGGCTCATTAGTTAATTCAAACGGTACTATGATAAATAATATAAATGACCAGAACTTTGAATCCTGTAAAATGACGTTTGCTCTCATTAAAAAGTACTTGATTGTATGCCGACGTTATGTCAAATTTTGTAAAGTATGAGTATCCAAATACATTTTCCACAAGCATATTATTTTGCAGTAAACGATACACATCTTGATTTACATATTTGTTAATTGCTCTGGAATAGTCGACTACCATACTCGTTTTTCCAGATGAATTTTCGACAACTAGAACATGTACTCTGCAGGCTGATTGAGTGGGTTCGATTACTTTTTCCTTTATAAGTCGAGTTATTTCACATTTAACAAATTTAAGGTGGTCTGTTGCCATTCGTCTAGATTTTGTTGTCAGCGGTGTAATTAATGACTTATAGATGGAAATAATATAGGACAGGTAACATTTATGGCTTTTAAAGTTCCTAGTATTAGGTCTGCTCGGTGACTTTCAAAATTAAATGTGACTCTTATATTTGGACATGAAGGGAAGTCCAAAGATTACGTCCAAGCATAGACTTGCAATGATTAAAAATCGAATGTTCTGGTGAAGAGCTTCGTTGTGGTAAATATCTGCGGCAGCACTAATCAGTCGATGTCTTAAAATTTGACGATGCCATATTAATTTTGCTTTTGGATGGGATTTGACGAATGTTTAAATTTCTAGCGATTTTATCGTCCATGAAATTTCGGAACTGCCGGTCCCGACCAAGGCTCTACAATGAAGGTTGTTAAATTTTATAATTGTAAAGCTTGCATCAAGTTTCGAGTGGTTAACTGTCTGTAGAGAAATATTTCAAATACGCTGCTAAATGTGTAATATTTGAATATATTGAAGTGTTTGTTTTTTTAATTTTGGACGATTGACAAACTTTTACATAATGGCCTTGCTTGTAACAAGATATACAGATGGATGCAGGGAATTTTTTACGTGAATGATATTTTTTCTACAAAAGTAGCATTGACGTCGGACAGTTGCTAGTTGCAAGTCATTATCTGAGTTTGCATGATCAGTTGACATTCTCTCTATTCACAATTATTTCTGATAATTACAGAATCTACCGCAGCAATGAAAAAAGTTGATTTGTTGTAACTTTCTGATTGATTCTTAGCCATTTCCAATCGATAAGCAATTTCAAATGCCTTCGTCATTTCAAAATTCGAATATTCAAGTAATCGTTGTCTAACGAATTAAAATTTTAGTCAGGAGATAAAGGCATCCCTAACAAATAAATTTCGATGTTTCGCGGCAGAAACGGCTTTAAAAGTGCATTCTTTAATCATCGATTCAAGTGTTTGTATAAATTGATCTATAGATTTTTCTGATCGTTGACTATTGTGTGCCTAACTGATATCGTGCGAAGACTTCGTTCCGTGGTTTTATATAAAGTCTAACTAGCACAGGTATTGCTTAATCGGAAAAGTTGATATCATTGATGTGACGATAAATATCTGGAGCCACATGGTTATAGGGCATCGAATTTGTTTTCGTCAGTTAGGTCGCTAATAAACGCTAGAACTTTTAGACAACGACGCTTCCAGTGTTCTCAGCAATGCCAGCATTCGAATCGTTTGAATCGGCAGACCAAGGTTCTGGCTTTAGTAACTTATCCATACTGTAACACGTTCTTAAATTGTTAAATAAATTGAGCTGTTTTCGAAGCTTTATTTAACAAAATCTAGAAACATACGATAATGCTAATATATATGAGTCAATTATATGACATGTTCAATTTATTAAATAGAACAGAATTTAAATAAATTTTCTGCCAATTTATTAAATTCCGTTTAATTTATGAAATAATTCATTAGTAAAATATATTTATTATATTTAATATAAAATATTATTATATAAATAATATTAAATATTAATATTTATTAATATAAATATTTTTTATATTAAATATTATATTTAATATTAAATAATATTAAATATTATTTAATATTATTGGAATGATGTTGCGACAATTTTACTGCAACGGATTGCAATCATGACATCTTCGATAAAAGCCATAATTCTAAGTCATTGTAGTGAGATTCAAACGATAAAAGCCATATCAACACATTCAGCTTCATTGTTGCAACGTCATTGTAGTCAGACTCAAAGTTTAAAACAACTTGTGTTATAAAAACAAATTTAATTGCAAATTTACAATTTACAAATTAACAAATTACAATTTCAATTAACTATAAATTCTTTTACAATGAACAAAATGATACAAGTTGAAATTTCCTCAATAAAATATTCGAAAAAATTGTATACAAAATTTAAAGCTTATCCCAGCAATTTATGACTGGGGCATGTATCCATTGAGAATAAAGCAAAGTAAAATTATTTCTTTTACAATTTTTCGACTTGCTATCGTCATTTTAAAGTGTACACTTGAAAAAATAATTATTGAGTCCACACTTTTTTTGATATAAATGATTTTATTTTTCTTCCTTCTCGATGAATACACGCCGCAATCAAAATATTTCACAACCGAATGTATCACTAGACAATATCCTTGTAATGTTTAGCTAAAAGCTACTTAATGCCATATTTCGTTGATCCACTTTCTCTTACCGTCGACTTTAAAGAATTAAAAACCGAAGAATATTCGAAAATTTTTAAAGAAATGTTAAAAATTTCTCTATCGTATTTGTATTTAATTTAGGCTCGAAGATAATATTTGTATAATAGAATATTCCTTATAATGTTCTTCATATTTAATTAGATTCCTTTCTTAGACTATTTTACCTTTAGTTAAATTTTTGAGTATGGCTAATAGATGTCTATAAAATATTCGATTATCATGCCAACTTACAATGAGAAGGAAAATATACCCGTTGTTATTTGGCTAATCAACGACATAATGACAAAAAGGTAAGGCGAACAAAATAATGACAATATTACGTGATAGCTAATATACAATTAAGCGGCTTTGATTATGAAGTAATTGTTGTTGATGACTCAAGTCCGGACGATACTGCACAGGAAGTAAAAAAGATGCAGGCAATCGTAGGCGCAAGCAAATTGGTTGTTATTTTGATGTTTTAGTTTTCGATAACATACTTATCATATTTAGGTACTTTGTTCACGACCTAGCAAGCTAGGCCTTGGTAAGCCAGAATTTATATTTATGTTGTCCATTTTTAATTTTTTAAATTATTTATAAGAAATAAGAAATAACTATTAACTATAGTAATTATTATAAGTATCTATTATATTATTTTAAAATGTAATATTAATATATGATATCATATCGTTTAAATATAATATAAATTAGTATAAAATGTATTCTACATTTGAACGTTGTATGTTTAACAGTAAAACTTTATTATATTCATGCGTTTATCAGGTCTTTAACTTTAAATAAGTTTAGTAAAACATTTATTTGCTGCGTTTATTTTTATTAAATTGTTTCAATTTAATAAAATTGCTAATTCAAAATAAACTAATTAATTCTCGATAATAATTCAATATAAGATAATTTAATATAAAAAAATTCATTACAATTTTAATATAATGTAATCATCAACACCTTGATTTTGACGATGTGTACGTCGAAACCAGGACCACTATTACAACTAGTCACCATCGCATTATAGATCGTATCGTCCAGCAGATCGGGAAAAATACCGATCTTTACAGTAGAAGAGGTATTTCGCTATAAGGCAGTTTTAAACAAAACCAAGTCACAAAAACTTGTATAAGTGGTTTACAAACCACTTATACAGTGGTTTGCGATCCACCTTAGCGAGTAATAGACGACGGTTGATGCTGTCAAAAGCATTGGAAAAGTCAATAAATACATCGTAGTCGTGACTATTTAAATCTATTTTTACTAAGAATAGTATATCTCACTTTGTCAAGAGGATTCAATGTTAATCTACCTCTACGAAATCCATGCTAGGATGACCGACATGTTGTGACCATGTTGTGACCGACACAACATACAAGTCTACGCGCCATAATAGTTGTAAATAATTTAAAGGAGTGATTTAGAATTGCAATTCTTCTATAATCATCAGAATTAGCATATTCCCCAGATCCCTTGCATAAAAGCTTTGAAATAGTGTTCCTCCTAATATCCGGAAATTCACACCCTTGCAGAATTTTGTTAAATAATGTAAGCCGGTAAAGATCATAATAATAGAAAGAGTCGGATATTTGTTCATTTCTAGATTATCGGTACCTGTTGATCTGTTCGATTTTAAAGAAAAGTCTGCGTCCTTTATTTCCTCTAACGTGAAATAATCATTCAACAGGGAGTTGAAGCCAAAATCGATGTCTTGAAAGTTTATAGAATTGGAAGTTTCTTTGAACAAAAGCGAAAAGAAACGATTTACCCATGTTTTGATTGTTACCTTAATAATTGACGGCAAACGATAGCGAAGAGCGTCAAGCTTCAACGGAAATTCATGGGTAGCCTTTATGACGTTTTTCTCATACGAGTTTCATAGTGTACATTACAGCATATAGATACGCAAAATTTTCTAATATATTGTGTTCCATGAGGCATACATTGGATTGTCAATACATTCTCTTGTATAGTTTGAATAACAGTATAATTAAAGGTTTAATTTTGAATAGTAATGAGTTCCTGCGACTTTTTTTACATAATGATTTCTTTATCGAACGACACAAAGATAATATTTGCCTCAGAGAAAATATTATAATGCTTTGTATATCACCTAGTTGAAGAGCCTTAAAGGCAAAGTTAACGTGAGAATTTGCAAAAATTTCAAAGATAATCTTTTGTGTAGAGGTATCTATAAATTCGGAATTTTCAGTAGTTATAGACAATTCAGCACAAATTGGTATGCTTCAAAAGTACCCATTTATAGTTTACTTCTAAGAAATTCGAAACTCAAAGTATAATGTTCGAGAAGAAATGATTTATGTTTGAGGATGATCTATGATCAGACTGAATTTAGATGTTTAGAGTTAACAGTAATGCTATTATTTGCCAAAACTTAGCATTCATTTGAAGAGGACAATGTGCATTAAAGTCACCTGCTAAGATGAACGGTATGGACAGTTCGATTTTCGATAGGATTAATGAAAGCTCTTCAATTATATCACACGCATTTAGAGACGGACGAATGTAGCACTCAACTACATGGAAATAACAGACTTTAATCGCTAGACAGTAACACACCACTCCGTAACACACATTTTCTCAGTAACACACCACACCGAGAATAGATCCTTTAAACCTATTAGTATTCCTTCATAAGGTCTACAACAATGTTTACTGTAATCGACCATTTTTGTTATGTAGTAGATTTGTCTCTTGTAATCAGTTCTTCTATAATCACAACAGTTTATTCTTGTGCATTAAAGTTACCTGCTTGGATGATCCGTTTCCGACTGGTCGATTTTGTATTTTGTATTTTGATTACAAGATCGATTTCGATCTTGTAATCACTTATATTGTAATCAGTTGTAGTTAGTGTATATATTTTTCAAGCTAGTTCAAACAAATATTTCAAGCTAGTATTTGTTTTAAGCTAGTTCAAACAAATACCAATATTCATTATTATTTTATAATAATCATTCCATAATTTTATATTATTGGAAAAATATTCCTAATAATACTAATATTAATATTTTATTAATATAATATTATACTGAAATCATTATTAATATATTAATATTAACATTAATATCAATATATCAACATTAATATTAATTAATTTTATTATTAATATTAGCTGAAAAAATCTGAGTGATAAAAATATAAATTCCAG
This sequence comes from Pomphorhynchus laevis, assembly GCA_012934845.2. Classification (NCBI taxonomy): domain Eukaryota; kingdom Metazoa; phylum Acanthocephala; class Palaeacanthocephala; order Echinorhynchida; family Pomphorhynchidae; genus Pomphorhynchus; species Pomphorhynchus laevis. Next base: position 18,618 of record WNNJ02000300.1, read on the forward strand.
ATTATTCCTGTCAGTTCCTGATTATTCCTGTCAGTTCCTGATTATTCCTGTTAGTTCCTGATTATTCCTGTAGTATTTGCAGATTATTCCTGTCAGTTCCAGATTATAACTTACAGTTTCAAATTATTCCATTCAGTTCCATACTATTCTCGCCAGTTCCGAACGATAGAAACTTTCTGATTGCGTTCTTACTGCGCTTAAACCGCTACGCACTTAAAGAGTAAAAAATATTAACAGCTTATAATCAGGAAGAAATTTCACATGTCCTAAGGATTAATCCTTCAATTGTCTTCATGATTTTTAACCCTTAAATTGTCTTTGATAGGAGGAATTCTACATGATTTTCTCCCATTGTCGCACCTACAATGTATTCGTTGATTTTACTAAAGTTTTTGACAACATCAATAGAAATTTGCTTATTCAAAAACTTAAAGTCTAATACAACTTATCAGGATTATTCCTCGACACATTACGTCGGTACCCAATTCGATAGCGTATATTTTTCTGCCCTTATCTTTCAGCATAATGGCGTATTACAGATCGACCCACTGAGCCCTATCCTATTATCGCTGTTTATCATAGATATGCCCTCATTTTTGAAAAAGGCTTATCATAATTTCAAAATTATCCTTTTCGCCTATGACCTCTTGATAATCTTTAAATTCATTACAATCTGACAGACCATACTTGACCAACTTTATGTATACTGTTTGCAAAACGACCTTACTGTCAACACTAAAATCCCAAGCCATAAAATTTCGTCGTAAGGATCGCCTAGCATGAACTGACCAGCTATCATTAAACACTTAGCATATAGAATTCGTAAACCCATAAAAAATCTTATTTTTATCTACCCTCTACTTGGTGATTTTTTTGCACCTAGAACAAAAAGCTTGTAAGATCATTTAATCAATTTTTGCTTATAGAAAACTATATAGTTTACCCTTACAAGGTACTTTTCATTTTTTTAAAGTAATGTTAGAAGCAATGATTACTGATTCGTTGTCCGTCATCTGGTTCGACTTTTAGATCTACACATTCAAAAAACTCGACTCCTGTAAATAGCGTTTTCTTAAAAAGCTACTTGACTTTTCATCGAAAATTCACTATACTCCACTTTCTTCGCTAACCTTCATTTAACCTATATTAATCGACTACCAGCAACGTATTTGCTTATCTCAATCACCGACCTTCTTGTAGTACTTTCAAGAGTACATAAAAAGATCAATACATTCGATCCTGAAATCACTACAGCAACCAACCTCTTTGGCAACAACCTCGAGCATCGAAAGACCTATTTGCAATGCATTGGCTACGGCTTGTACCACTCGTACCGACGTGAGACATAATCAATCGTCAGCCATTTGGCATCCGCACATTGCTCATTTACGTTAATCATTGTTCGCGTCTATCTTCACGGTTACCACGACAAGCTGTGTACTATCCACATTCCCTGCCATAAACGTTCAATACGTTTGTGGCTGCAAATTTCGTCACCTACAATGTCTACCTATCTTGCATGTGCTATTTTGTCTAATTATTTCTACAATTTATCTTCGTAAAGTCGATTCACTAACTGTAGATTAAACCATAATCTCTCAACATATACATGCAGTCTGATGCCAACAAACAGTGAACATATCAAATCTTCTTCAAGTCAGTGTTAAGGAGGCCACAATATAATTTCACCTTCAAGTCGCGATTAATAGTTGAACAATTTTGATTTCAATGTAAATAATGTATATGTTGCTAACAGCCCAAGCCGAGAGGCTGCAGTGAGCATTTATAAATAACTTATCAGATTAATTTTAATATTATATTAATAGATGATATTAATATTTGATATTATTTATCATATAATGTAAATAACTCAACATAAACTTGATGAAATTTTTTGCTTTTATGCTTTGTAATTTGACTTGGACTGATATTGTAAACGTTATAGGAACTGCATATGTCCATGGCTTAAAGTACACAAAAGGAGACTTTGTGATAATAATGGATGCAGACCTGTCACACAATGTAACGTAGCAATTTACAAATTTAGCTCGAAATGATATTTTCTAGTTTAGCCAAAATTCATTCCAGATATGATAAGGTTGTCGTTAATGTGATATTTATATTGTAATATTATTGTGCGTTATACAGGAAACAAAAGGAGACAAACTGTGACATTATTACCGGGACAAGATATGTAGGCAATGGCGGAGTTAATGGATGGAACTTAAAACGCAAAGTTATCAGGTACGCATTTTCCTATTAAATTGAAACATTAAAAACATCTTTGTTTAAGATAATCCATAGTATGTCAAGTAGACTTTTTGAAGTAGAGTTTCGTTTACGTTATGGTTCAGTGTTTCATTCGTTGCTTTTTGATCCTTTAAGTTGTCACTGCACATTGACGACAAGCTGGCGACCTTTGTCGTCTGCGTATCGGGCTTTGTTAATATTGTTTCCATCATTTTGGTATGATCTAGTTTGCAATTTTCCCGGTAATTTCCTTTATACTCGGGATTCACATGAACCTATTTTAAGTTTCATAACTGTTTCATTCATAAATATATAGAGTCTTTAAGTGGAACTGATACATTATCAGGTCACGACCCTTGTTCTTTGATATACGTAATATATAAAATATAATTCGAACACTTTTTTGAATTATATTTAATACAATTATAATATATCATAATGCAATACCTTAAGATATGGGCGGCTTGGTATACTAGTTTTTTTTAATAATTTTTCTGAGAAACGAGCTTGGCCATGGAACTCATTATACTCATATATTACGGTAATACCGTGTGTAGCAGTCAAACTGCTAGATTGATGATACGAAGTAGATGTTCTAAATGCTAATGACGTATTTTTTCTAAAGATATATAACAATCTAAATCAAAAAGCCCACCCATAATAGTTTTTTATTTGGAAGATAAATTATGAGTTATCGATTAATGCATAATTAAATTTGTTTACTTTGGTATTTTTTATTTAATATTTGTTTTAGCTAAATCAAATGTTAGGTGCAACTATACAATTCCAGCTGTATTAGCATGTATTTAATAACTCTAATTCGACGAATTTAATATTAATATTAAATAATTAATATTTAATTAATTATTTAATCTTAATATTTGATCAATATATTTGATAGCAATTTGTTTTATAAATTCCGATTAGAAATGACCTTTTTGGTTGATTTTAGCTGTACTGCAAATGCTGTTACTCAACTATTGCTTAATCCGGGTGTTTCAGATCTAACAGGTTCATTTAGGTATACTCACTTTTTATTTTATTAAAGCAATCTTAATTAATGTTAATTAATTTATGTTTATTATAATTTATTACAAATTATTTTTAATATTTTAATATTATAAATAATATTATAATTTACATTTATTTTGTTTAATATTTAAACTATACTTTTATTGCTAATGATGGCATATTTTATATGCCATCAGTTAAAATTTAAAAGTCGAATTTTCGACAATTTAAATGTGATTTCCGTTATATACGGAATTGCATATAACAAAGATCATAATGTCATAATTAATTAAATCGATTAATTGTATAAAAATTAAATGATAATTGATTAATTAATTGTTTGATAATCATTTTATCAAATATGTTAATTTTACGATAATGTGTCTTTTTCGTTTATTGTCTTTACATGTCTTTTATTAAATCGAATAATTATTTAATGTTTAATTAATTGTATAAAAATTAAATGATAATTGATTAATTTATTGTTTGATAATCATTTTATCAAATATGTTAATTTTACGATAATGCGTCTTTTTCGTTTATTTATTTAAAAAAATTTTGATTTATCAAATGTAAAAATTATCTACAGAACAAAATATATTTATCGATACTTTTTTATATCTAAATGTTACTTAAATTTTAGGCTGTACAGAAAGCGCACACTTGAGGATCTCACGCAATGCTGTTTTTCAAAGGGTTTTGTTTTTCAAATGGAGTTAATTGTCGTAGCAAAGCGATTAAAATATACTATTGCAGAGGTAATTTTACTAAAGTTGTCTATATCAAAGTGACATTTTTTTAACAAAAGGTACCAATTACATTTGTCGACCGACTGTATGGAACGTCGAAATTGGACGGTCAAGAAATAGTTCAGTTTGTCAATGCACTTCTAATGTTGTCTTTGTCAGCATCGGATAATTAGACACTTATTCTACGTCAATTAATAACTTATTGCGTTTATTTTCATGAATAAGTGCAAACAGTTGATCGTATATACTTTGCAAACACGCAGAAATTGCGTACTTATTTGAACACAAAGCGTGAAGAAGGCCAAATATAATTGCCGCCAATCTTACTACATACCTAAAATCAAATGTATTGAATTAGAACGTATTTTTTACTATACATTCTATTATAACTAGAAAGATATTCTATAGAATTAAAACTTGAAACTGAGAAGGATAGTAGTCATGAGGATGGCAATTTATATTTACTATACGATTCAATATAATAAAGCGTTAGCGAGGACAAAATACAATTAAATGCTGATACAATAATACAATAATATGACGTAATAATAAAAAAAAAACGTTTTTTTTTAGAATCTAAAATTAATTTAGATTATTGATAAAGAGTAAGTTTCATCTTAGATTATCTTCGATACGTACAAATATTTATTTGAATATCTTTAAACTAATTTCAGAAAAAAATAAGTATTAATGTTTAATATTACTAATATTAAAATAATAATATATACAATTAATATATCAATCTAATCATAATTATTTATATTTAATTACATAATTACATGAGAGTGGATGAGTAAAGAATTGAAATATATTTATGATACTTTACTATAAAAGCCTCATAGTTGCCTATATGTTAATCCCAAAATCACGTAGTAACATTTTCTTTTCGCAATATGGTAGTAGTATAATATAGTCTCATACTCTTGTATATTAGTAAGTCTCATAAAAGTAGAAATCTCCTATATAGTATTACATATAGATAATTCTTTCAATGCCAAACCTATAACTAAGTAAATAAATATATTTTACGTAACTATTTAACTTTTAAGTGTAAACAACAATTTAAAATTTTTAAATAATAATTCAGAACTTTAATTCTTTTACTTTTAACTTTTAATAATATTAAATATAATATTAATATACTTTTTTATATATAAAATATATATTAAATATATATAATTATATTATATATCTTATATAATATAATATAAGATAATCGGACTAATATAATATCTTAGTCCGATTTCGAGATCATAGAATGATAATGAAATCAAGAATGCTTAAATATTACGACATGGTCAGAAGTTTATTCAAAATTTAGTAGAAATATTAAATTTTATACTAATTAAAGTCAATTTAAACTAATTTAATAACTAAACCTATATAATTATAAAGTTATAAAAATTAATATTATATATATTAAATAAGACATAGTTGCGTGCAAGTCTTTGATTGGATAGTTGTATCGATCACTCATTATAGACTTGCGAAATAAAGTTTGAAACGTTTTTATTGGAGCTTTCGACCAAACGGTCCTTGTCGACAGATAAAAAATTATTATTAATATATATTTATTAAATAAATATATATATATATCAATTTATTTATATATTAAATATAATATACATATCACTTAATTAAGTAATTAACATTTAAAATTACTATAAAGTTGTAAATTATTTCTGTTGAAATAATTAACAGAAATAATAATAATAAATAACAGAAATATTAGTGCAGTAGTATCATTGTTAAACAATAGTATTATACTCGTAAGTATAATACTATTGTAATAGTATTATACTTGCAGTATGATATAATACTATTACATAGAATATAATATAATATAATATATTATATTATATTATGTAATAGTATAATATATTACAATATAATATAATACAATAATATTTATATAATATACTGCTGAATCACTTTTGTGATAGCCTATGGACTTGAAGGTTGTCTTGTAATAATCATCCTTGTGATGAATCCTTCTAAACTGTGGTGGAGGATCTCTGAACACTCTTAATATTTGGACCTAACTAATGAAGCTCAATAAGCAGATATCGGTCTAGGTATTTGATTGTTAATGGACTGTGATGATTTCTAATACCCAGTTATGTCCATTTCCTTCGTTTACTTATTAGTAACAACTATAATGCCGTATTGCTCTACGATTCGGGGGCAGGCTGCAATAATATTTATACAATGCCGAATCACTTTTGTGATCGTCTGTGGACTTGAATTCGTAAAAAAGTAATTTACATATTTCAACAGTTAATATTTAAATTAATTTTAAAATGAAAATGTATCAAGGCGAAAGAAAATTGATAGATTTCGTTCGTTAAGCATTTCTGTGAATAACAATTTCATTTTACAGCCAGTAAAATTAAACGTTTTGCAGAATAAGGTCACACTTTGACATTACAAAGTACATACAAATTCGTTTTTTTTAATGTGAGATTCACAAATTATTTCGCAGACGCTTAAAATGATTAGTAAATTAATTAATTACCGATTTTGTAATTTCAGATCTGATAATACTATGTTCGTGAAGTATTTATTCCATATATACTCAACATCTTTTAAAAACCTTGACATTTCGTCCTAAAATTTTTAATCGCGTAAAATGAATAAGTTGAAAATCACAATATACAATTGTGAGTAGCACCGTCAATAACTGCAAATTTGATAACTTTAAATTTGAATCGATAATTTGTATAAAACCATCAATATTAGAAACTATCACTAATCGACACTAATCACAAATTTTTGATCATATTCATATTAAAAGAAATATCATATCATATTCATATTCATTGAATATTACAATTAATTATTGCTTTTTAATGATATTAATTAATCAGAAATAATTAATAAAAGACCTGTTCCATCCATAGCTACTGAAGACCTGTCTGATTTGTCTCAAATCAAGATAAGCTTATATATTTAGTACGATTTACGATCATAGATTTTGAGGAAGTCAGCATAGTTATCCAGAAATTAATTCCGAGCTTGCCAATGCTTGTAAATATGTTGAACTTTTAATTGGTAATAAGCGTTAAATATGATATCTTAATAGAATTGTTATTCAGAAAGAATTTCAATACAACTTTTTAATTGATAAAAACAGGAAAGTGTAAACGTGTATGCTTTGTTACAAACTTCGTCGGGAAGCTTAACCCGGAATGTGCCTACCACAGACGCCTAGTATCCAATGGGGCGTTTTAAACTTAGTCTACTCATCACTACAAGGTGTTCTCATCAATGTGGAGCTGTAGCTACACAATTTCGACAGTACTTAATCCTCAGTAAACCTCAGAAAAAATTCACTAATTAACAGTTCACTAATTATTAATTTTAATAAATTTATGGTGAGTTTGCGGTTGCTATGTTGGTCCCTAGGGTCATTTGACAATTCAAATTTTCTAATGTTTCTGAAACCCTTTTTAACTAATTTGTATTGTGCTAATAACGATACAAATATTCTAATTGGAAATGCTTCATTTAGCACAAACCCAATAGCATTGCAGTTCCTACTAAAGTAATTCATACCTTCAGCCATTATTTAATGCTCGCTTTAACGCTCAAACATCGATAACTTAAAATTTAATATTGAATCCACAAAAAATTATCTTAAAATAATCTAGTTATTTCTTACCGGTTTCTTATAAAATGGTCATGCTCACTCATTTCGGAATTCTTATTTTTGATTTTACTGTAAATTTAGAGTGAAATCTGTATATAAAAATGTGCCATTCAGGTGATTTGTCTAGAACAAGTCTGCCACGTGTATGGAAAATTGCATCAGACTGGTGAAATTAAACTGATCCATTCATATCAGAGAATAACGTTTTTCAATAATTATTTGAAATGCATTCAAATAATTTGTTTTGAATTTTCTACATTTTTAAAACAAATGAATAAAAAGTAAATTATTGATTGTTGTAAAAATCCTTAATATCATATTCGAGAAATGAAGCTAATACGAGTGTTGTAAAAATCCTTAATTCTTAAGGATCAAAATCTTGATCCTTCTTTCGAGAAATGACGCTAATACGGTTTTATTGTTAATAAATATAAAAAAAATAATCTTTAGCTTATAACAAATTATATTTCGTACCTATTAGCCTATTAGAATATAACAGCTCATTATAGCTTATTAGAATATATAAGCTTATTATATAAGTTTATATATTATAATAATATATTATTATATATTATAAGCTTATTATAACTTATTAGAATATAATTTTTTATATTCGATAAAATTAGCTGATACGGTTTTTTTTCTTACAAATTGCAAAAAGGAAAAAATAATATTTAGCTTACAACATGGATTTATTTATCTCTAACATCCTTGAGAGTGTACGCTCGTTGTTTCATTTTTACATAAAGTAAGATTTAATATATGACCTGTATATATATACAGAATATTATTCTGTATATCCAGTAAAACCAACGTATATAAAATGTAATATATAATTTATACAAAAATTAGATAAATATAATATATAATATATTTGATATATAATTTATATTTACAATTAAAACTTTACCCTATTAAATAAAGCCACCCCATTGTATTTAAATTACAATATTGTATTTTAGTAATATTTAAATATTGTATATTAAATAATTATTTAAATTATTTTATCATTTTATAATTTAAATTATTTCAATTAACATTGACTTTAATTAAGAGACTTACATATTAAGATCATTTAAGAATCTTGTATAGCTTTGAGAACTTACATCAGCTTACAAAAGAAGAGTATAACAGCAAAATTATAAAGTTAATAATTTAATGTGTATCTAATTAGTAATAAAAATCTCTATTAAATTATGATGTCGTTAATGATTTGGATGTGAAACGAGCGTTTAATATATTAAACATCATTGATTAAAGTGTGAATTATAATTAAATATCTCAATTTGGGTCAATAAGTCCGGCTTTAAAGCTTGCGTAAAGCTCAAACATCGATAACTTAAAATTTAATATAAAATCCAGCACAAATATTTTGAAATCGTCTAGTTATCAAAAATTATTAATTAAAGTCCACCAATACTGAAATGTAGCATTCTGCTGTTAGGATATGATTGAAGTAGCGTGCAAAATAAAAATAATCATCAAAATTTCAATGGTAATAAATGACCTCACAGGTATTAAAGAGGCGTGCAGGATAAAAATAGGATTTGCAAAATGTAAGACGAAAGTCTTTCATTAAATCTAAATGCTAATAAACGTGAACGTAGGTGTTGGATCAGTAGCCGATGAGGTCCACCAATACTGAAATATAGCGCACTGATGTTGGCTTATAGATAGGATTAAAGTAGCGTGCAGTAAAAAATAGTCATTAAAATTTCAATTAATTAAATTGAATTATAATTTAATATCTTAATTTGGGTCAATAAGTCTGGCTTTAAACTTGCTTTAAAGCTCAAACATCAATAACTTAAGATTTAATATGGAATTCACAAAAAAATTATTTCTGAAATCATCTAGTTATTTCTTATCGGTTTCTAATAAAATGTTCTTACACACTTATTTCGGAATTCTTGTCTTTGATCTTACAGTATGTTTTCTTAAGTAGCATTTTTCTAATAATATGCTCAAAATTTTTCTTAAACATTCTAAATAACTTTATCAAAAGATTATTAAATCCAAATAAATTACAGCTTTGAAAACCAAATTGTATTTTAAAGGGATAAAATGTCACGCTTGCATCTTACCAAAAGGTTATATATACCAAATTTGTATCAGATTATATATATTGTATATATAATATATAAAATTTAATATATATAATTTAAACTCTATATTATATTGTTATATTATAATAAATTGATAATATATAAATAAAGATATTAGCATAGTAGAATATACTTATTAATGTAGATTTCTGTAATCGTGCACTTGTTTGGCCACAAATCTTACATTTTAATAAACCCGTATAAATATATGGAGGTTACCACATAATCCTAATCATTATATACATTTAATCAAAAATACCTTGATCAAATCGCTAGAACTCGATTGTAATACATTTGATGGATTGGTTAATAGTTGCTTAACAAAAATGTTCATTTAAACAAAATCTAATTTGACAAAATTGGTGATCATTCAAATAAAATACCTTAATGCATTTATAAACATTTTAATAAATATATAATAAATATAATATCAACATTTTATTAATAATACCAAGTTAAACATAAAGATCCTTAAAAGTATAATATTTCATAAATTAATATGATTTAATAATCGTGGATACTTGTGAACATGTGTCCTTAATCTCGTTACATTCGCATCAAATATATATACTTATAATTATATAGGATCTAGATATTGCTAGATACTGGTAGTCATTCCATATTTAGTCTAGTCATTTATGCATTTAATCCCGTCGCTTTTGCATTCAAAATCATCACAATTAATATTTTTGTAATCAGTCGTGTGCATTTTCTTTAATCACATTTATAATCAAATTAACTGAAGCCACATATATTAATATTGAACAAATTTTAATAGGAAAATATCTTAATCTTAAAAGAAATTTTTATAGCACTTCAATTCAATATCTTGGTATAGATAGCTGGTATAACCGAAATCAAATAAACAATATTCCATAAATTCTAAAATGCAAGAAATATGTTGTAAATGTCACCGATAATAGTTAAATATTTGAAGATATTGTGAATACATGGAAGGAATAAAATGATTTTCGTTTTATTGATATATACATTGAATATTCATTACGGTAATTTATATTTTATTAGTGAATGTATAGAGCGTAATAGACTATAATCGCTTAACTTGTAAACCAATAATGTTTGAAAATCGATATGCATAATATAAAAATATCAACTGTATGTGGATAATGGGTGCTGAACAGGCAAATGCTCTTCGACATACTATTTTGATAAAATAAATATTTTTAGAAATAAGAGCAGGTAATTAATTTGAAAATTATAAAGAATTTGTAATTTTGCACCGACTGTAAAAATATTCAATAAATTAAATTTTAGCGTTTTACTAAACCTTGTAATTAGTAATAGTAATTAATATAATTATTATAATATTATAATATTATATAATATTATTTTGCAACTTGATTATACTCATGGTTTCAATTGTGTATAGCACATATGGGCAACCGGCGGTCCGCCGACCAGTTTCATCTGACCCTCCGCAAGAAGAATAGTCCGTTATTCGTACAAGAATAACAAAACATCTAGAAAACTAGATGAGATTGGACTTTAGTAACATAAATGTTAAGTTTGATGACCTCGTTGTTCAAGTTCAAAATAAATTTTCACATTAATTCTATATTTTATAAATCTGTTTGTGCTTGATCACAAATTTATTCAATTTAAAATAAATTATCCGGCCCTTTAGTTCAAAACAATATGAAAATATGATCACCTAAAGTGCTCAAGCTCGCCAATCCATGGTCTATAGCATAAAACTTATTTTTATATTTAATAATATTTAATTATTACACTAGATATTTATAGAATTCAATGTGGTGATAAAAAATATAAGAATACTGTGTGGGATTCGCTGACATTTCGATGAAATAAACAAAATGTCCGGATACAGATAAATTATAGGCGTAATTACAGATAATTTTTTTGTTTCGTGGTAGACGTAATGAAAATGGATTTTCCGAAATGCCTCTTCCTCGGTCGATTCACCTTCATTTAACTGATTTATCTAAAAACTCAAAATAATATAAAAAACAACGACAAATTTTAACCTGGAAGAATTGTTGATGATAATCAGTCATTAGAGTAAGCGCGTCGCATATAACTGTTTGTTTATTCTCAATTGATTGATTATTACCACTGTACAAGTGGATAAGTAAAGGTGAACCTGAAATTAAATTCTTTACATGATTAATTATTTATTAAATTTACCAAATGGTGACATGTGTATAGACTGGTCATCTATAATTACACGAACTTGGCTGTGCTCATATACAGTAAGAAAGTATAATGATGTTGCGTAGTCGGCGAAACAGGCCACGAACGTGTGAAGGTTCGAAGGTACTACGAATGTGTATCTACTATCATTGCTCTTCGACATACTATTTTGATAAAATAAATATTTTTAGAAATAAGAGCAGGTAATTAATTTGAAAATTATAAAGAATTTGTAATTTTGCACCGACTGTAAAAATATTCAATAAATTAAATTTTAGCGTTTTACTAAACCTTGTAATTAGTAATAGTAATTAATATAATTATTATAATATTATAATATTATATAATATTATTTTGCAACTTGATTATACTCATTTGATAAATTTTTGTAAAGAAAGGCTAATAAGAATAGTTTTATTAACCGTTCAATTATTTTATTCTTAATTCTACTGCGGTGTCGATAATCAAGAATGAATGATACTGCCAGTTGATCTGTAAAGGAGTTACATTTCCTTCAACGAGATAACGGCTCGAATGGCACAAAGAAATGATAATGGATGGTGTTTCTTTTTTATAGCTGATGATACCTCACGGTTTTTTCAAGCAGTTTTGAAAATATGTGATTAGCTTATCATTTTGCGAAATCACCGCTCCAGTTGAGTATTATGAAGACTCGATTTAGACTGTTAATGGATCTGTAAAACTGATCGGTACTTCGATTATCTGATCACGATTATCTGATCAGATACTTTGATTATCTGATCACGAAGTGAAACGAAGGCTTTCCTTGCATCTGATGAGATTGGGAATGCATCAATCGTGACTAATGGATGAAGTTTTGTAAAACGTTTTAAGTCCGTTCGGAATAATGAGAGAATAGGTCAATGGCACGCCCATTTGACTATAATCGTGTTCCAATTTTGTTCGTTCGTAAAAGGTCGTAGGAACGAGATCGTAACGGATTTATACATTTGTAGAAAATTTTGTCCAAGTATGGATTCTGAGCATAAATTGCCAAGAATGCTAAATTCCACGACATTGTAATTCCTCGCTAGCACGTTCGTTCTCAATAACTACTCTTCAAGTTGAAATAATCAATCATGAAGTCGCGGATGTTACGTTCATCACCTTCTAAGACGACGATCCACATTTGAACGAACGAAATTGTATGTGGTTCCGGTATAATCAATGAAGAGAGTTTTTTGCCATTTCAATGACAGTGAATGATCTCAAATAAATCGATATGAGGAATATTAAACAACAAAATAAATTGCAGTGACATTGTTTAAAGTTCCAAGGCGACATTTGCATGCATAATTTTCAAGTCTTTAAATTTCATTCAAGTAAAAGTTAGCTGGACACTGGAATCGTTTATGTTTCGTTGCCCCACCACAAAAATAACACGTATATTTAACACGTCTAGAACAGTCATTCTAATTGTTACAGCAGCTTGTAAATTTTGCTGGTGAAAGCTAATTCGCACTTGCTTAGCACTTACAGTTTCGTTTCTATGATCCGATAACGGTTTAGCAGCGACAATCGTCTTATACAAGGTTCGTGGCACATTTCAACCACACGAAATTCAACATGATTAAATGCTTTGGCTTGATCACACGTTTCGTGTAATGAGAGGGTATTATTTTCTAATAGACGTTATCAAATTTTATTTCATCGGATACCTGCTAAACAGTAGCATTTAATACACCTGATCACGATGTTAATTGGCAGTTTCATCCTCATACTTGCATTCAGATCCAATTGATTTAAGTAAGGCATCGAACTGTGTTTTTCAATTCAAATTTAGCAAAATGAAGGTAACTTCGTCTACAATACCAAACAAGGTAAGTGGTTTCTTACCATCTACTGTAAAAAAGGTAATTGGGGAACTTTCCCAATACCCGAATTAAAAAATCTGGCGGTTATTGAGCTATCAGCGCCAATAGAGCACCATAAGTTATTTAACATATTCCTGTGTAAGTTTACTGGAAAATATAATAGAGTCCTATTCCACTCAGTACGCTATTTTGAAGCTGAAATCAAGATCTCCTTCGTTTCCTGGGACCTTGCGAATGAGTATGAAACCTTTTTCCACAACGAATTAATGGATCTTGGTACAGTACAATTCAAACTATCCAAGCTTCCATTAAAATTTCGAATATTCCTCCTTACCTGGATGATAAGGATATTGAGTCTCTATAGAGATTGTTTAGATTAACAAACTTCCGGTCCGTGACTGGAAAGAACGGTTCTCCTCTCCCGATATCTTTTGCGTCCTCTTCCATTGATAATGCTGAGATCCTAACAAAAGCCGCATGTAACCCCTTTCTGGGGCATAACCTAATGTTTAAACTTATCCGAACTGCAATGCTTGCCACGAATGGGGCCACTGGGGCTCCGGATGTGTTAAGAAGAAGTCTTGTGGGGTATGCGGCCTAGCGAATTGCCGGAAAGTTGACGGGAAGTGCTCCTACCTACCCAAGTGTTTAAATTGTGGAGGAGCCCATCCGGCGTGGTCCAGGAAGTATGCGAACTTCAAACTGTATTGTTCTTGCCACCGCTCCTCCCGCCACCGCTCCTCCCGCCCCAATAAAAAAGATGACCCCGTGACTTTTGGTGCGGTTGCGGGTAGAATGACTGACAACGACATCATAAGGTTAATCGACTACACCATACAAGCAATCTTCAAGCAAATAGAGAACTTGATCCAGAAACAGCTTGCCTTATTTTTTACTGCTCCAGTAATCGCCGACCCTCCGGTCCTAAACGAATCAAAGAAAAGAGGAGAATCCCCACACAGAGAACCTCCTGTGAAGATCGGGAAAATGTTTAAATCTAAGCCCGAAGACGCAGCAGTTGCACTTATAGGAAATGAAGATAATGCCCGTGGGCAAGTGTCTTCCCTAATATGAACTTGTGTGGAAAGGGCGACCTTTCCGCCCATAGCTCCGTCTAGGTCATGGCAATCCCACCCAATTGCTCTCGACTACCTATAAAGGTCGTATTTACAGTCCAACTCCGACAGAACTCAATACCTTAGCTTATATGCTGCGCCTCCCCAATCTCTATGTTCCTACCAGGCAGGCTCTCTCGAATGAATATTGGAACACTAGGTATAGGTTCCAACTGGTCGAAATTGGGCAAGCATTGCTTTCCTTAATCCAGCTCAGTTTTCCTTTTGGAAGATATTCAAGAAAGAGAAATTTGTCTGTTGGAAGGATAGATCATTTGATTGGATTGGTAGTAAAGGTATTGATATAGTTTTTGAGGAGTCACTATCCCTACATAATTATGGAGCAACTCAATAACTTCAGCCAATTCCGCCTTGGGGAACTTCAGAAGTAGCGACCGATCTGTCACAGATATCCTTAACTTCTGGGACACTCCCAGACACCTCCAAATCCGTCGCTCCACTTTCTTCTCGGGTCTGTCAGCTTTTGGCAGCCGAACAAAGACGAGAAGTGGCCGTCACAATGCTATTAGCCACCCTTTCCGATGTGGCCGGCATAAACATTAGTCGTAGAATTTTTATAACAAAAAGAAATTCGGTCTCCTGTCCTAAAGACCCGTGACCCATTTCAATACAAAACTCTCTCATCTCCATTTACGAAAAAGTGCTTGCGCGTAAAATCCGCGACTATCTATGTAGGCGTAATTTAATCCCATCAGGTTTTCATTGGTTTGATAAAGGTCACTCGGTCTACTCAGCAATTGTTGAGGTGCAGCACTCCTGTCGGGATATAAGCCATCATCTCGTTGTGGCTGTTTTCCTTGACTTCCTATTACGGGTGTGCCCTCTAGGATCCACACTTTCTCCAATCTTGTATATAGCTGCCTCCATTATACTCAATAGAAAATTTAAACACGATCAACATTTGGTGGTATACCCTTATGATACCACAGCCCTGTTTTCGGGATGCAGGTGCAAAGATGTAGTCTCGAACATAGGTCGTTTATTTTTAAGATTAAAAGGTCAGCTCCCCGCTTCCAATCTTATTCTAAACTGCAGCAAATCGCAGGTGGTTGTCTTTCATGGCACCACTGCGACCAAAAAGGCACTTTAGAGATTAGCACTCTCTGCACTCTCCTCCATTTTGCAACCTCAACTACTCCCTATCTTCTCGAGTCGAGTAAAATAACTGGGGTTCACCGTTACGGTGAATTGGTCAGCGAAAGCTGACCTGAATATACTTAAACGTATTCTGAAGATAGCTAGGTGGGCCCTAAAACGGGTTCAGCATCTGTCATTAAATGGGAAAACCCAAGTACGCCTCTGGGGGTACTTGGGCTATCTAGGGATTAGTCTTCTTTTCTAGAAGACGTCCCCCGGAGCAAAGGCTAAGGTTTCTCAAGCTCCTTGTCTCTCGTTTACCCAGCATAGTTCGCCTCGATTGCACTCTTCGGGGGGGGTGAAAGACCCCGGGTGGTTCAGTCGGTAGGCGGTGTGTTGGATTGGTTGGAGGGCTTAGATCCAATTTGATCTGATGCCGTGAGTTTTAAAGAAGACCGAACAATGTCATTAAACGGTGGTTCGCCTGATTTGTCTTGTTTTTAGTTGTTTTCCTTTTTCCATGTTGACCCGATAACCATGTATTATTATATTTAAAAATCAGAAATATTTTCATTTTCTTTTTGTTTCGAGTATATCTTGTATATTGTATAATATGCAAGATATATTTATTATATATTGATATTTTTAGTATATAAATTGGTAGTGCGAATATATATAATCTTAAGAGTTTCGTTTGAATCAGTATATGTATCTATATATTGAATCGGTATATATAATATATAATATATATTCAAATTTAAATATATTGATTTGTAAATCAATATACTGTTGTTTAATGTTGATATAAACGATCTTTTCGATACATTATCTAGTAGCTATACAGTTCCCCACACAGATGACTTGAAGATGTGGAGGACAGTTGAGAACATAACAAACACTTACCTCTTACAAGCAGACGTAAATCGACTAAATGATTGGTGTCGTTGTAAATGCTTACTGCTTAATCTAGACACATACTTACATATCCACCTTAGATCTGCTAAACATATTCCTACATACTCTATATATGCTGTAACAATCAAAACTGTATCAAAAACGACCGATTTAGGCATCATTGTATATAATGACCTCAAATTACGTGATCACGTTACTTACACTTCAAGCAAGTGTCTTCGCCAACTAGGTATGCTGCGTAGATCTCTCGGTACTCTTGAAGCAAATAATTGAGCCTATTTTTCAATACAGTTATACGCAGTCACATACGGTACGCATCTCCATTGACATACCCTCAACTTAGAGGTGAATTGGACCTATATGAGCGAGTTATGAGGAAAGCCACTCATATTGTACCATCATTACGGAATGTTATATATTATGATAAACTCAAAATTTTAGAGGTCCAATTAGTAGATTTTTCTCAAAGATAAGCTGATTTGGTGTTTGTTTGGCAGTCTCTGTCCGATCCAAAGTACCCTTGTCGATATATCTTTAACCTAAGTAATTTATCTGTTTTTCGAGGTCATCATCTTTGCAACGTAGAATTCGTCCAAAGACGAGTTGCGCTATGATAGGTGACAGAATCAACGAGACGTGGAACATATTGCCTGCATTGGTCGTCTGCGCAACAACTATTTTTTTCAAAATAAGACTCAGGGCACATTTTAACTGACTTTTTGTTTTGCTTTCTATTTTTTCTTTTTGTTAATTTTTCTGTGTCCGACTTTACAAGCAATGTGATTACCTGGTCGACGTATCTATAATAATAAATTGAACGAATATATGCAACGATTGCACAAAAATTATATATGCAACGATTACACAAAAACTATATATTAAATTAAAATTAGTTTATTTAATGGCAAATGCCAAAATTACATTTCGCATAGAAAAACATTATAAAATAAGTTTAACTTGTAATTCTTGTTATGTGATTAGCATCGTCAATAGTATGCTAATATATTTTGTGAATAGAATATATTTAGTTTAAATGTTCACTAAGTGATTGATTTGCTCTTTATAGTATATTTGATAAATTGAAAATCTGAACGTGAAGTCAGTTTTGCAGGTGCTAGTCGTGATAGCTAGTGTTTTAAATCTGCCCGAGAATATAGTCTATAATCCGTCTTTAGATTTGATTATTATTATACATTCATGTTGTAGTGACTTTGTTGAAGAATCCACTATTTTTTAGAATAATTTTTCCAATTTTTTAATCAATAAATTAATGTGTCACAAATTGTGCGATATCCCTCAACAAGAATGTCAAATCAGCTCTAACTGCGTATACGTAAAAATTGGTTAAAAATACTACTGGTTGAAAATTGTCTTGGTTACAAATAATTACATTTCCGATAAAACCTACATTATGTGTTCTCCAATTTTCACTACTTAATACGAATTGAATATCAGACTAAACGACCGCACAAACGTTTCACTGAACGACCGCACCGACGCCGAAATTCAAGCTGATATCGAACCGATGGGTCGTATTAATGCGAACAAATTCTTCTGTGTACATAACTCGATAGAACCGAGTAAATAAAACCGAGTCGAATACGCACACAATAAACGAAGGGATTGTGCAATGATCAATTTGTCGCAGGTTTTTCATCGCCAACGCTTCCGGAATGGTACGAAAACATGGTTCAATGTCAGGTTGTCGCAATTCTAGACTTCCGCCTGCCAATGATCCAGACAACATCAACCCGTTTAGATCTATCCGTGAGCCTGTCGCGGTCATCAGCGAAAACACCGAGCGTTCTTTTTGAACACAAATGGTATTCGAGAATTTTCGTGTCATTCGTCGTATTCCGCGCGACGCTCAAGCGACCGTTGCCGCCAAGTTCTCTCAGCTTATTGGCGCAGTCGTGAAACGACCTTCTAACGAGTTGGTATGGTGGAGTCTTCTCAACTTTCCTAAAATTGCGTTTCGCGTATGTCGGCCGAATCAGAGTACGCCCTCTCATCCCTCTCTATCTGCAAATATTCGAGCTGCTTGCGCCCGCTACCTATTCCCTTCTGATGGTAGTCTGGAAGAACATCATCGATGCAACATCACAAAGAATAAATTCTCTGTGGATCAACTACGCCGAAAAAAATTCTGAAAAAAAATGAGGACAGCGACATCCGCGGCGTTGCTCGTATTGTATGCAGGGACGATATGTAGTACAGTACTGTATGCAGGGACTCGGGCCTCCTACCTTGAGATGAAAATACAACTACAACTCTACAGACTAAGTATCCCCCAAGAAGAGTCTCTACCGATTGCCCACCTTTGCTGCTTTACCCTCTCGATTGCGGTCATGTTACCGCCGCATCTTTACTGTGTTCTTTACGGTATTTCCCGTCCTCGTCCACGGGTGGCCTTGACGGCTTAAGTCTAATGCACCTACGAGATCTCACAGGATTTTCAGCAGGGGCCTCAGCAAGCCATTTGGTTAAGGCTTTGACGAATCTAATGACAGTTCTTCTGGAGAGAACGGTACAAGATAACGTTGCTAATATTCTATGTGGCGGAAAGTTATTCTCCTTTCTAAAGAAGGATGGTGGTATCCGTCCAATCGCCGTCGGATTCCCAATTCGCCGCATAGCTTCTAAACTGTCATGTAAATTCGCAGCCGGGCCACTCGCCGATCATTTTCCCCTATACAGTTGGGCGTCGGTACTCCGCGCGGAATCGAAACGGCAATACATGCATCTCGCCTGTTTTTACTATGGTAAAACTCGAGTTCTACAATCCCTTCAACTGCTTGAGCAGATATGCGATCCTGCGTGGCGTCAATCGTTAAATACCGCATATTTTCCCGCTTGTTCGACTTTGTTACAACCGCCAGAGCGAACTTCTATTGATACTTCTACGTATTATCTCAGTTGAAGGCGTTCAGCAGGGAGACCCATTTGGCCCTATACTATTTTGCATCACGGTTAACAGCTTGGTTCATAGCTTAAAATCCTGTCTGAACCCATGGTACCTCGACGACTGCGTCTTAAGCGGCACGGTAGAGGGCATTCAGGTCGATATCAAAAAAATTCAGGCTAACAGAGCCGAAATTGGATTACAATTGAATTTTCAAAAGTGCGAGGTGATCACCGAAAGCAGGAATGTTAGCCAAGCTATCACGTCCGAGCTAACATGGTGCAAAACTATCACACCTGAAGACGCGCAGGTTCTGAAGGCGCCGCTTGGCGGGCAAGCAAGCATCGACAACGCATTAAGCTAAGCAGTGAACGAGCTTCATAACGCCGGAATCCGGTTGACCGAATTGAGCGCTCACGACACCTTCATGATTTTACGTAACTCACTAAGCTTGCCAAAGATTTGCTTTCGTCTTCGATGTACCCCCTGCTACGGAAGTGAAATGGTTCAACTTTTCGACACTGAAGTTCGAAGAATATTGAACGAAATACTTAATGTGCCACTACCTAAGGAAGCCTTGAGGCAAGCGACCTTACCGATCTGTCTTGGAGGCCTCAATATTTTCCAGGCATTGGAGGCTGTCATTCCTGCGTTCGGTTCATCAATTAACGGCATAATGGAAGTGAAAAAGATACTGTTACAAAACTGTCCACCGTTAACCGTTCACCCTTCAGAATCCGACTGGGAAAATACCACAAATCAATAGAACGCGGAATTTAGGACGACCATTCAATCGGATCAAATATCTCAAAAATGGTGGATGGCCGAACACTACGAAGCGTGCCAACGAAGACTAATCGACGAAGTACGGACAACTGAATCTTGAGTCCGACTCATCGCAATAGGATCAAAGTGGCCATGGGCGTTCCTTGAAGCACTACAGATCACATCATTATACACACGACTTGATGACAGATCTATTTCTATCGCCTTGGCGTTGAGGCTCAGTGTTCAAGTCTTTCAACCGCATCGGTGTATTTGCGGAGTGTCGGTTCCGCAGCACAGTGCTCATACCTTAGACTGCAACAGAATACATGTTGCGGTCAACGAGATTTTGAGAATGGCTCTCGCGGCCTCGGGATCGCCATCCAGACTGAACTAGAAGGTTTTGCGCAAGACGATGGCAGACGGCCTGACAGTAAGACTCTTATGTCATGGAAAGCTGGTCGTATACTCGTTTGGGATTTTACTTGCCCGAACACCCTGGCCGCCAGTCATGTCGCCCATACATTGTCTTCTGCCAGCGCTGTAGTAGTCCAAGCGCCGAGCAGCTCAAACGAATCAACTATAGCTGCTTCAACTATTGACAGTAGTTATTCGTCACTTTCGCCATCGAAACACTAGGCGCGGTTGGCCCCAGCGCATATGCGTTTTTAGGCAGTTTGGTTCGAGGTTGGGGCAGACAACCGGATATAAGCGCGAATTCAGCTGACTTATGCAATAAATCAGTGCAGCCGTGTAAGTAGGGAATGCGGCACCCTGCTTGGAGTCGGGTGGAGATCCTTCCCTAGACACCTTCTTTCTTTGACGATTTCTATATATTATTTATTGCTTTTGACTATAATTTAAGCTTTCGGAGATAAATTATATAATTTGTAATTATATAATTTTTATAATTTATAACTGTAATTAATTACAGTATACTAATTAATATATTGATTATATATTTATATTCATGAATAAACTATTTATATTTAGTAAAATATTAAATAATAATTATCAAAATTATTATTATCAAAATATTATTTGACAAAATATGTGACAATATTATTTGACAAGATAAGATTTTATCAAAATTTTTTATTAACAAATAGCTCGCCTTTTTCGAAAGGAAATTTACTATACCATTACGTTATTCGAAGGCTGCGTTATAGACTAGGATTTGCACTTGTGAAGTCATCTTCAATGATCATACGTGCTAATAGAAAACGCGTAAACTGTATTTTTATTTTATTGTGCTTTAAATGTTCAAAAATATTATTTAAAAAATTATCAAAATTACATGTTGTTTCCAAATAAGAAGTCTAACCATATACATAGTAAATGTATTTAAAAAATACATATTATATGAAATATTATATAAAAAACAATATTCGAATATATTTTGCGAACCGAATATTTAAACACATAAAATATTCATTAAATTTTTAATTAATTCTTTGATATTCATTAAAATTCCATTTTATGATATACAAAAGTTAAATATGTTTAGTGAACTTACATTAAAGAGCTCATATACACAATAAATTCAATTTACAGTAATAAGTAATTAATTTATAGTAAAATACGAATACAAGTGTTGTAGATTTAGAAAAAGACAGTTCGATATTAATTATTTATTTTTAGCTGAATCTTCAATTTATATTTTTAATAGTTCATTCGAAGAAAAATGCTTCCAGTCAATAGGATGCTGATGTTTTTATCGAGAATGGAATTCATTAATATGATATAGCGTAATCAGAATAATCTTTAAAATTTGAGCCTCAAATGGGGAACAGAATAATTTGATAATAGCAGAATATGGTAAAAAACAGAAGCACGGTTATGTGATAATCGTTTGACCGTTATCTTAACCATCAAACATTATTTTAACTGGACGACGTCGCAAGTTAAGATCAGTTTGTCTTATTTGTCGATATAAAACGATTATGACCATGCTTTCGCATTGAAATTCTCCGAAACCTCATGTTCATTTTTCTATTGACTAATTATAACAAGATAAGCACTCCAGGTTATTGTTTTCGATTATTTCTTTTATCAATTTTCGAATAATGTCGGATACACAAAGTGGTTAGCTTGTTGAATGATAACACTGCAGAAATACTTACGTAAAGTATGTATATGACATTACGTTGTTTCGATAGATACTAGTCAATCAAATGATGTATATGTGGTTAACGATGTTTTTAAGCATCTTGGGGAGTGGCTGGATACAAATTGACTGATACTATTTACACGAAATACAAGATAATTTAATTCCATCTATCACACAGAAGAGTCGATTATCTAGTATACAACCAGCAACTATAATTGTGAACTTATTGAGGGATGTCAAGAGCTGAAAATTTTAGGTTTTACCTTTAATAGATCACTGGCTAAGAGTCTTCACGTAAAACAGATTGCAACTTCATGTTCCAAACGTATTTAATTGATCGGCAGGCTGACATCGTTAGGTATGCCTATCAATGATTTACATTATTTTTATCGAGCAACTATATAAAGCATATTAACTTAAGGATATCCGCAATTTCGCAATGTGTCAAATAAGGATTTAGAAACGCTGAATCGAAAACATCGCAAAGCTAGCATCCTGCATTAGAAGATGTGTTTGAAAGATTTTTACAATAAATGTCCAAAGCTGTCTAGCTGCGCTGCGTACAAGCATTGTATTCTCTCGCGTTTTAAGATATCGATGCACTGTGACGCCAAGGTCTTCAACATGTTCCATTTCCACAATGCAGTCGCTTCAAATGAAATAGCTGGATTTTAAATGTACGCAAGTGTACACACTTGAGCACATTTAAGTGGATACCCGTTAATTGAGACCAACCATGTACTACATTTAGTGCCTTCTGCAAACACAATATATTCCATATCTTTAATGGTCCTTAATAATTTCAGGTCATCTGCAAAAGCAAATAACTCGCAAGACTTTGATCTAACTAGCTCATCCAATAAGGTATTTATGAATTTGTTGAAGAGGACTGGATCCAAGACAGAATTTTGAGGTACATCGATATATTATTTTCGATGTGATGATAAAGATTGACCTACGCGTACGTGAAAAAGGCAGTCGCATAGATAATTCTGAATCCAATCTATTAGCCATTTATCGATTTGATACAATTGCAGAACGCCAAGCAACATCACGTGCGGAACACGATCAAATGCCCGACTAAAATCAGGGAAGATCGCATCCACAGCATAACCTCTAGAAACATCGTCAGTCCATGCTTCCCTAGTACATAGAAGATTGCTAAGACATGATCTGCCCTTAGGGAAACCATGCTGGCCTGAGTTGAGAAGATTGTATTCTGAAAGGAAAAACGATAACCTCCGGTTAATTATTCTCTTAAGTACTTTACAAATAGTACTTGTTTAACTGATTGGCCTAAAAGTTTGTCGGATCATGTTTGTCACTCTTTTTGAATGCAGGGATCACAAGAGCGTGTTTCCATATTGCTGGTAGGCATGAAGTTCGCAGGCTCAGCTCAAAGAGTGAGGCGATGGACTCAGCAATGATGTCGGATATAGATTTAAGGAGAAAAGGATGTATGTCATCTGGACCGGTGGCTGAAGAAATAGTAAGTGCAGATACTTCTTGACTAACTTCTTCTGTCGGCACAATGTAATTAATATTCGCATTACCATGTGAAGGGTCAAGGCTACTACTAGCATAGCTATTAACAGGTGATAATAAAAATGTATCTGCAAAGATTTCAGCCATCAAATATGGCGTAGTAGTATCCACACCATCAATGTGACTTGAATTAATCGACAAATTTATGGTACAAACTCGCTTAACATGAGCTCAGAAGCGTTTGGGCGCAGACCATATATCGTTTATGATGCTTTGTTCGTATTTTCTTTTCTTAGCAACCTTTAGACGAACAACCTTATTACGAGAAAAGTTATATGCAGTTCTTAAAGTAGGACATTTTTTCTTAGCTCAAAAAAACGATTACGCTGTTTAATAGTCTCTCGTAGCTCATGATCAAACCAGGAAGACATGGTGTACTTGCCTTTACGAACAAGTCGGAGAGGTGCAAACCAACCAGTTAATTTTATTAATGCCAAGTGTAATATATTCCAACGCCTTTCAACATCGTTGGTGTGATCAACAAATGTCAACAATGACACATCATGTCTTAATTGAGCTATATTGACGGAATGTCAATGCCGCTCATTATCGTGGGAACGGATAAGCCGTTGACGTTGTCTCGTCTAACAAAACTAAATAATAGAACGCAATGATCACTCATGTCAATAGGTGCTTTTTGACGAATGTGAGATACGCCAGTTAATGACTTAGAAAACACCAAATCAAGTAGCGATTCGTTAGTGTTCATGAACCTCGTTAGAGTAGAACGGTGTTGTTCTAGCATTAAATAGTTAACTATAAAGTGCCATAGTTCTGTGTCAGTTTTTGTTGCGCCACTCTTCAATGAGTAGGGATCCTCTGGATTTACACCTACAATATTAAAATCGCCAACCACAAGCAGTTCTTGGAAGTAGTGTAATTCTCTAGGATAGACCTCAGTTCAGTATATAATACGAAATATTTATGAGTCCGGTAAAATACCTTAATTTGAAGACAGTTACCACCATGTCTGAGCATGACCGATATGAATTCACAAGTACCTTCCTGATTTGCAAGTCTATATTCCCTTAAACATTAAATTGATCTTTGATGAACAGTGCTACACCGCCACCTTTTCGTGTACTAGATCGAATTGAAATATTTGATATCCAGAATTTTGCACGATACAATCTACTATGTCGCTATGCAACCATGTTTCAGAAATGACGATTATATCTAAGGAGGAGTAATGCACCTATTGACGGACTTCATCAAACGTACTCAACATGCTTCTGGCATTAGTATATGCCACAGCAAAACCGGAAATTTCAATAATAGTGCATAACGTTTTTATTCGAGAATCAAAATTCACGAGCCTTCCTAGGTTCGTAGAGCTTCGGGAATGCATAAAGCGACCCAGCGAACAAAGGGGCGCCGCTGAACCACTTGAAAATTTCGTATCGTAAGGTTACTTTTCCCACTTCTTACCCTCCTAAGTAATTCTTCTTTAGCGACTTTTAGTGCTTTACGATCTTCTAAGGATAGATCTTTTAAAATGTGAATATTCCCGTCTTTCAAACGATGGGACTTAGACATAATTATCTGCACATTGTCAGCAGAACTGAATACTGCCTTTAAAAGTCGTAACCGAGGATTATAACAAGGTTTCGGATTACCTAAACGGAACAACGAACAAACTCTTAGCGTCTTAACAAAATCCGCTTCATGTGTGGCAAATAAGTTAGAAACAAGCGATCGTATCGCATTCACGTCTTCGTCGAGGCGCCCTTGAGCATCAGGCTTGGATGATTCTGCAATACTAACAAAAATCAAGCATCGTTCTCTATCAGCAAAACGATTTCGCCGACCCTTAACATCCCTCTCAGTACTAATTAAATCAACTCTCAAAGCATTAGTTTGTTCTTTTTCGACCTTCCCACCTTTGCATGCACCCCTCTTATTACAACCAGTATGTTGTTGTAAATCCAACTTATCACACTTTTGCTCTAATTCTGCGTTGGAAAAGTAATTTTGCGGAGTAGATGATCGTTGGTTTTTGGAGTGATCAACAAATGATTCAGGCTTAGGCATACTTTCTATATCTGAGGAAGCTGGTTGATCACACGAGCGTTCTACATAGCTGGACGTATGATTTTAAATAAATACTCATGAACTGCATCCTGCATTGAAGTTGTGATCTAGAACAAGGTGGATTTGGGCTATTATGCATGGGTGAGTTTAATACCGAGGTGTCGTCTAATCTGGACAATATTGGGCCAATGCTTCTTGTAATCGAGAAAGAATTAATATCGGATGGTTCATGAACACCCTCCATAACTGATGCTTGGATTTGCTTCTCAATACTTGTTTTGATTTTTTGCCCCACTTGAATCGCTTCTCTGTACAATATTGGGCCAGCGATTTTTTAATGGAGAGAGAGCTAATTATTGGATTGTTCAAGAACATCTTCCATAATTGATGTTTTAATTGGTTGCGTAGCATACTTTTCACCTTGATGCGAAATTGAGTGTTCATTAGTAATAGTATTCAGTAATATGACAGAACAGTAGCCAGATAGGAGAGATTTATTTGAATATAGTGCCTTCTGTGTAGGAGAAATCGTTATTGAGGTCCACACGTCACATTCACCATTTGAACAACCTACAAGCTCTGTAAAGCAGGTAGACTTATCAGTACACTTGATTTTATCTGACTTCACTGTTTACTTCGTTAGTTTGTTCATTAATGGATTGTTCTTCGTTAGTTTGTTCATTAATTTTGTTATTGGTTTTCGGAGTGAAATTACAATCAAGACAATTTTTTAAGTAGTCAAAAAAATTGTCTTGATTTTTAAATACTTACATTTGCGATAAATAACATACACTTAAAATTTTACTTTTTTCTGATCAATTGCTCGAATATAATGTAATGACTGAATTTAATATTTTATTGCTCGCCAAACATAGATGGATGTCAAAAAAATAAACGCATTTATTATTATAACTTACTGGCTGACTAACAGCTTGCCGTCTTCTAACAGTGACATTTGGAAATGTTTGATCTATTTCTAATAGTTGTTTTTATTCGGTAATCGATATGAAAATACCGAAAGTCCTTGGATTCAACATATTTCGATGGTCTTTGTTATTAGTATCTTTATCTCGGATTGAATGAAATCTAGTCCGAATGTTGAGATTTATATATTAATAACACAATGAACATTATATTAATGGTATGAATATGCTCTAAGAAAACAATATTGACTTTTTATTTCTTTTCAGTAAAAGATTATACGTACTTTCTTAATGATAAGTATTTGTACTGGACAATCAAGTTGCGGTTGTGTCTGAAATCTAAGGAACTGTTGAAGCTAAGATGTGATACTGTCGTTTATGATAATTTGATGTTAATCTAGATAAGTGACTCAGTTTTTGATCTACTGAGCTCTCTACAATTCCGACAATTCCGTAGTATATTTTATCACACTCTAGTATCGTTATCAAATATGCGAACTCTGAATATATGGAAAATATTATATTATAATATATTCGCAAATTTGTACCAAATCGAAGCATTTTTTAGAAAAGATTGTTGATTGTAAAAAAAGAACCTTTTTCTTTTTTCTGGACTTCAACATCAACGGCTTTGAGAACTTCAGATCGAATATCATGAAACCCATCAAATTCGACAAAAACCGCCAGCGAGTTCCAAGCATAACAATATTTGAAGCATTGTGTACACAACAGTTAACCTATTTTCCATTTGAATGAAAGTCGTAAGGAAGTATGTCTTTCATTTACATGATCAATCTTATCTACCACGAAAAAACCCACTATTTCCTTATTTTCGTGTACAGTTTGATCATTTAAAAATAAAAAATCTAATGTCAAACCAGCATTCAATCCATCTCGAAGGACTAGATCTACATCTCGAATCATTAAATCGACTTATGAAAACTGTTCTCGTTTGGTACTCTGCAGTTTGATATGGTCGTTGGTAAAACTGGTTTACTTTCGCCTTCCACAAATTACCTCTGAAAAGTTCTAGCTTCAACCTTGATTCAGAAGTTGAGTACCAGATCTTATATAATATAAAGAGAGGTGACTCACAATATTTCCAAACCGAAGCAGATATCTTCCTTTACTAATTCTGGTTCCTTTCCTTCAAGACATGTGACATTCCACATGTATATAAAATACCAGTTCATTTTGACAATTGACGCCATTTTCGCCCTAAAGGATAGTTTACTATAGGGTAGTTCTCTCGAACTAAACCCAAAAATACTTCGAGTAATATTAAACCTAAAAGGATAGTTTTGCGGTTTAAGGATAGTTCGAGTGCCTTTTATAGTAATCAATTTGAATTCTGAAGTTTTGTCCGCAGTAATGTAAAAAAAATCTCAAAAAGATAATTTAAACAGAATTATTGAAAAATAATTAATGATAGTTTTATAGACATGATATGAAAATGTTTTCCTTTATTATTACAAGCGTGCAATAATAAATAAAAAAAATTATATCATGTCAATAAAACCATCAATAACTAATATAAAGAAAGACATAAATTCGAGTCTACAATATTATTGAAAATAAGAAAGGCATCTGCCGACAAAAAATAATATTGTTAACAATATTTCGGTTTCCTTGTGAAACTATTATCAAAGAAATCTACAATGTAAGAAACAAAATCACATAAGCAAAAACATATAGAAGATACATAGTCTAACGTATACAGCTGTTCATACTATACTTATTGACTTACCGTTTGCTACATCACATTGACCCTCAAAGTAGATAAACCAGATAAGCCTTATGCTACAACACACAATGGTCAATTGTATCATGTCATTAACCTTATCCAACAGTTCCCTCAGTGCTTCTAAGACGTCTTTGCTATCGAAAGGATTGGGTTTAGTTTGGGTCCTCCTTCTCTTGGACCTTTTAACATAATTAGCATTTAATAAAATTTAAGTATTTTCTTTCCTCTCCATCAATAGTGTAGTTTTATAAAGGTTAATTAAAACATTAAAGCATATTTCCAATGCGAACATGTGGAAGCATATATTATTCATCTTACTATTGAGTATATACTGATCAGAGCAAGCTGTACACGCGGGTGTACAAAATCTACATGAAATGTAATCAGATGGGCTTTATGACAAACAAAAATCAGATTTATATCCGACGATTAAATCAATATTTTATATTATATTACGTGACGATGAATATAAGTAGCCAATAAATCATTTTATTCATTAACGATATGTCGACTAACCGCCAACATAAGAACAATCTATAATAATCAAAGAACACAAAAAATATAAAACAATTTAAAAAATAGTTATAATGAACATAGTTTACTTCAAATAAGTAATGGGTAAATTTTTACGTCTCTGTTGAGTTTCGAGCATCGAGTTTTTATGTATATTGACTCGACAAACGCAGTTTTAGCTTGATTTTGCATAATCTACAATGACGAAGTTACTTGTTTCAAAATAATGACATGTATTGTCAAAATACTCATAAATTTTGAAATCAGGACATATTTTAAGTTTTTATCATGTCCGTGTACTCACACAAGCGGTTCCACAATTCTATATCCCACCGACGAAATGTGCTTCTAATGTTGGCATCCTCTCAGGATGATAAACATTTGAATTCGTAAACTAACTTTGGAACCTGTAGAACTAGGAGAAGGATTTATGTAGGAATGACGGCAAGCCAAAATATAGTTAATCAATAAAAAAGTAATTTAATGGCTGTCGATGTTTCATGTATTGAATCGCCAATTATTAGTTTTTTGCTAACGTCCTTTAATATTAATAACATTCATTAATTTATAGCTCTTTCCATTTTAAGCCCACTCATTTCATTTTTATAGTCCACTCATTCATTTTTATAGTCCACTCATTCCATTTTTACAGTTTATTCATTTAATTTTTATAGTCGATTCGTTACATTTTTATAAAATACAATAAGTGGGCATTTAAATAAATACAATTTTGAATAAATGAATAAGAGTTAACATGCGTATGTCTTAATAATGTTTTATTATTTATATAAAATAAAACTTTGCATTCGCTCTTTCGCTCCAGATACACATGTGATTAAAATATCAAGTCATCACAAAATCTCCAGCAGATAAGACCTGTTCTAAAGATTCAATAAGCTCAATACTGTTAGAATTAATAACTCTTTGTCTTACTTGATACTTCAAACACAAAAAATCTTTTATATGATTTAGTTGAGGAGAATTCGATGGTAAAAACTGCAAAAATACAATGTTAAAAATTGCAACGAGTGGACTATAAAAATGCAGAGTGGAATATAAAAATGCAACGAGTGGAATATAAAGATGCAACAAATGAACTATAAAAATGCAACAGGTGGACTATAAAAATGAAAAGAGCTTTATAAGATAAAGGTATCCAGCTTTAAGTTTAACGATATTTCTAATTTTATAAGTACAGAGTTGCCAGCTTTATTGCCAAGTGAAGGGAAATATATTGTCCCAGACAATGCGTCTATTCATAAGACTAGAGAGGTTCTAGAATCATTTGCAGAAAGAAAAACTATATTATAAGTAAATCTATAGAACAGGTCTTATCCGCTGGAGATTTTGCAATGAGTGAATATTTTAATCACACGTCTCTAGATTGAAGAAGCGAATATAATGTTTGATTTCATATACATAATAAAACATTATATATATTAAAACATATATTTATATGCATTTTAACTCTTATACATCTATACAAAATTGTATTTATATATTTAAATGCCCAATTATTGTATTTTATAAAAAAATGTAACGAATCGACTCTAAAAATGAAATGAGTAAACAATAAAATGAAACAATTGGACAATAAAGATGTAACGAATAGACTATAAAAATGAATAAGTGTACTAAGGGTATTATTCTAAAATCTTTTAACCCTGATAAAATATATAGCAATGATGAAACCGAATATAATTAGTATAGCTCAGAAAACACAGAGAATATACCTGAAGCTGGAGAGCAAAGTTTGATATGAAAAGCCAGACAGCTAATCACAAAGAATTCGGTGGAATGCTTTTTGGATTACTCCAAATAGTGACTAAATTTATTGACATGGCTCGTATAATCAATGTTTCTATTAAAATAACAAGAAGGCTCTATACCAGATATCTGGGAGGAGAATTTCAAGATTAATCACAGTTTAAATCTGCCGGAGAAAGAAAACGAAAAAATATTTCTCTTGTGAAAAAATATTATATCCAATGAAATAGGCGCAAATCCATGTATGACAGTTAGATATATATATTAAAAACTCGAGGTTTGCACTATTCCAAATACTTATTCGGTATCAAAAGTTTGTAGGATTATTAGAAATATGGACTATACTGGAAAACCTTGATCTACGTTCCTATAAATAGGAACAATAATTTAAATAGGGAAGTATTGTGTCACTATGAAGCTGCTTTAAACCATATTCAAAAACGTTTAAAAAATGAGCATGGTTGTCAAAAAAGTGTAAGTCGGAGCGATCAAACGAATCACAGTTTTCCACAAGAAACGTTACAACGAACCATATGACGACAATTCCTATCGATATTCTTGCTATTCCTGGAGACAAGGTAAGTAACGCTTGTGTTCATAATTTCAAATATGTGAAGGAGCTTCCTCCCATTAAGAAACTAGTCAATCTAATTTATATAACAACAAAAAAACACCGAATGCGAAAACATGTTTTTCAACGAATTTTAAAGAAAATTTATATGCCAATTCCCAGGAAGAGTGATTCTCAACCCAGCTCGCATTATCAATAACACTTCCAGAATATTCTTTGTCTCATCCGATTTAGCAACTTCATATGCTAAGTTCTTTAATGACAATTTTTCGCATATATGAACATTAGGTTTCAAGCCAATAATGGCTTCTGTAAGCATCACGAACATTATTCCGGATCTAGAAAAGGGAGGCATTGAAGCTCTCAAAAATTTTATCATTTACAAAATGTACGCTTCATAAAAAATAATGACGACTCAACACTACCGATTGCTTTCGCCAACACCGATGAAGAAAATGCATATATCCTTGCCAATGCTGCATGTAATCCCTTTATGGGTGTAATTTAAATTTCACACAAGTTAGCACCGAAAATCTCACATTCCCTCACTGCAACACATGCCACTGCTGGGGGCATTGGAGTTCTGGTTGCAGTAGAAGAAGTTGTGGAATTTCTGGGTATGATGACAAAGACCACAACTTGGAGTGTAAACTTTACTAAATGTTCGAACTGTGGCCTGCAATACCATGCCTGGTCACGGAGATGCTTAGTCTTTAAGGATTACGTCAAAAGACATCTAATCACTTAGAAAAATGTGAATTCTCTCTCCATCAAGTTTAATCAGATATGTGGCTCGTCTGGCCCAGCTCGGACGAATTACTTAATATCTTCAATGCAATGTAACATGAGACTATTAAGACTATGGAAACACTAATTACTGGTTGATTAAGAACTTGTTCAAAACACCTACACTCTCTACTCTTGAACTCATAATCTCTAAGAAGAGAACAACATCAAATACAATGAAGTTAGCGTCCAAGAAGATATCGACTTCTTCCAGAACACAAAACCGCCGTCGATTAAGCTTGCAAAGCAAGATGATTCTAACTGGAAATTAGCAGCGGTTTCCACCTTGGGAAAGAAGAAATCGCCCGTGGAAAGTGTCTTAAACTTGTCCGGCTGGGTGTGAGAAGGACAACCTTCTCACCTCCTGTTACGACTAGGAAGAGGCATTCCACTCCAGCTAATTAATACAATGCAAAGTAATCAAGATCCTTTTTTAGTGAATATCCTTTAATGGAATTCGGGAGGTGCTTCTGCCCTTAGCCTTATATCTGGTAGAGATGCAGATGCTGTATTTCTTCAGGAGACGCGAAGTATCCGGCCCTCTTAGGACATTACTCGATTTATTCCTAAGCGCATCTACACACACTTTACTCAGTACATCACCCTCTCACTCCTCTTCATCTCAAGGTATTTTAACCCTAGTTATATGCTTCTTAAGATCTTCTTTCCTGTTAAACTACTCTTATCTAGCCCTGTTTTGTTTAGCTATATCACTCTGTAAAAACGGTAAACGAACGCATCAGTATAGCTAATATCTACATCCGTCTAAGAGAGATTCACAAGAATCGTGACCTCCTGGATCGTATTTTGGGTAGTGGCTATGACATGTTACTTGGTGATTTCAACGACAGAACTTGTCGTTAGATTAATGCAGCACTCTGCAGAGTCAGGAACGACTATCTTATTCACAAACCACCATACCCACCTTTTATTGCTCAACAACTAATTATCTCCTCGACATATTACTGCTTCATAAGATGTGGTTGTTGAAACCCATCTGTACTGAGCACTCGTGTCAATAACAGACCACCTCTCTTGACCTAATTCGTTGGCCGATAGAAGAAGATACGTTGCTTAGAAGGAGGTTTCACTTTAATCCCGTCAGAGTAACTTTCTTTCAGGCAGCTATCCAACTCTCCCCCAGAATTGGTAATGAGAGTTTGACCGAATTTAATTCCTACCTCTCATCGCAAGCTACCGCGTTGCTTTCGACTACCTATAAAGGTCGCATTCACATTCCCACTCCAACAAACCTCAAGGTCCTGGCTAAAGTGCTTCACCTTCCCAATATCTCTGTCTCCATCAGACAGGCCCTCTCGAATGAATACTGGAGCTCTAGATATAAGTTATAGTTGAGCAGGGATAGGGCGATCCTTACTCAAATTAACTCTTCTCTGTATTCCTCTTGGAAAATATT
>WNNJ02002985.1:0-71057 GCA_012934845.2 Pomphorhynchus laevis
CATTTTTCTTGATTAATTTTTAAATTTCTCCATGTATAAATATAATATGTAATATTTATTTATTTATTTAGAATCTTCTTCTAAGTTGACGTTAAGCTTTCAAATCAGATATATTCTTTTCAATTTCTTTTCAGTCTCTTAAGCGTATTAATTATAAATTGACTGATAAAATGTCAATGTAAAAGTTTAGGAAAAAATTGCTCAGTCCCTGCCAATATTTAAATTCTTAGATTTTTTCTGATTATTTTGTATTTTATAGAAAATACAAAATAATAAGTTAAAATAAGCATTTTTGTCATTCGATTATATTCTCGATTTCATTAAATATTGTTTGATGAACAATAATATCCTTATAATATAATATAATATATTTATAATATAATATAATATCTTTATAAGAATATAATATATAATATTATAATATTATTTTTTATTAAGATATTAATGTTAGATATAATAATATTAAATATTCATATTAGATTAATATTATATTAGATAATATAATATTAAATATCTAATATATAATTAAATATTCTATTTAATATCTTTATATTAAAAGTTATTAGCTATGTATATTAATATGTAAATATTAATTATAAATAAATATATATATTCTGATTTGTCTTGATTAGTTGCTCAATTTCGCTATGTATAAATATAATATTTTTGTATATTAATTAATTGAGAATCTTCTTATAGGTTGACGTTAAGCTTTCAAATCATATGTATGACACTTCAGCGCAATTTGTGATGCTCTGTGGTTTGAAATTATGCACCGAAATGCTAAGCAGAACTGACGGTATTAAACATCCATAATGCAGCCGGCAGATTGCATCTCATTTCTTTTAGAAGAAAAATCGGTAGATTTTGAGCAACTTTCTGACATACTAGAACAGTGGCAAAATCTAAGTTTAACATATGACTATACTTCGAGTCATCCAAATAGCAGCAGCTATTGCGATGCTGAAGCAGCCTATCTTAAGTTAACGAGTTATGCTGTGAAAAGTGACTTTGATGCTGAATCGCTATTTTCACGATGTATGGAATATTTTAACCAACCGTTTGCCGAAAAGTTCAAGGATAAGTCTCAACTAAAACTTCCTGTTCTTATCGCGGTCATTGAAGTTATCACAAATCTCCCTTGTCGGCGGCCGTTTCTCGCCCCGTTTGTGGTTCGTCTTTTCCGTGATATACTTATACGACCATCGCCCGTACTCATTTCCATGTATACGATTGTTAATCAGCAATCCAAAGTCAAGTTTACTTTATGTCACTGGTCATCGAATCAGCGCCCAAACTATTCTTCTGACTACAGTCCTTTTAATAATGTTCGAAATTCCCTAATTGATGGACTTTGCTCGTATGTAATGGATGCTTACTATGCTTCCTACTATAATTTACTTTTAGGGCGGTTAGAAGATGTGAAACGTTTCATGATAACGAGCTACTGAAATCACTTATACTAGCTTTATTTGCTAGGTTAACCTCTCTCAATTTGAAAAGCGAGTATTTATCAACGTTTATTTATTGCCCAACAATTATTCATTTCATGCTTAGAGATTTTTTCCTTGTTGCAAGCAACATCGTCATTACACTGGGACAGATGGCGATTCAACTTGCAGATTTTAAAGACACTCGGACCCTTATTTTATCAAGTTTTCAGCAACACTTAACAGAATCGAAATGCCAAGATGTTGACGTGATGATCATAGATCAGCTTGGTGCTATCCTGATAAACAAACCGGTTTGAGTTTTTACCTCTCATATGTAGCATTTATTACTAACTAATGTTAATATAAGATGTTCTTTAAACATTTAAAGCAATTCATTTAGAATTTAAAAAATTTGTAATTGGATCGTTTTATAGTTAACTCCTGTACAATTTAAATTATGGAGAATATAAATTTTCCATAACATGGAAATTTTGCAAAATCGTTAACTAAAGTCTAAAATCTAAGTCGATTTAATACGATATTAAATGATTTTATTTATTTTAATATATAAATTAAATTAATATATATTTTTATTATTGTGAATATTGCTAACACGAGCCGCAATTTTTTATTGGTCCTTTACTGCTTCTGCTAATTCCTTGTCGCCGAAATGCTGGTTAATATTTAGCTTATATACCAAATTACACAATTAATGTGTTCTATATTTGGTGTGGGTGGTAACTAATATTCGCAATTCGAATCCACCACACACCGATTTTTTAATCTGTTCTTATACGAAATGTTCACTGGACAGTAAACCGTAAGCTGTCTTTTTACTATTGTGAATATTGCATACACGAGCCATTATTCTTAACTGGTCGGTTTGATATTATCCTCGTGTGGTTGTTTGAATCCTATCAGCATCACTGTACACTACAATCAGCGTGGGTGGACCTCATCAGCAGTGAGCCTACGCCTACATTTCGTGTTTCGGTCCTTTTACTGCTTCTGCTGATTCCTTGTCGCCGAAATGCTGGTTTATATTTGGCTTATATACCAAATTACACAATTAATGTGTTCTATATTTGGTGTGGGTGGTAACTAATATTCGCAATTCGAATCCACCACACACCGATTTTTATATATTAATATATAAAATATATATTTTTATAAATTAATTTGATAATCATGGAATTTAATTTATTTTTTAATTTAATTTAATATATTTTTTATTTTTTAAATAATAAAATGATTGTAAATAGTTTATAATAATCCATTATCGATAAACAATTATTGGAGCTGGATAAAAAACGGCGGGGAAAACTTTTATTTGATATTTAGCTAATTGATGTTTGGCTTACAATTGTAGTAATATTCTGAAGATACTAACAAAGATTAGCGAAATATCAAAATAAAATTTTCCCTCTTTGATGCAGTTCCAATAAATATTTTGAAAATATATTGTTAATAATTATATCGTTGTAATTTTCTGAAGATACTAGCAGAGGGTAATGAAGTGTCAAATAAAATTTTCCTCCTTTCTTTGATCCAGCTCCAATAATTCTTTATCAATAATAAATTCTTTATCAACTATTTAAATTTCATTAACTTTTTATCTACTACTGCTTTTTGTTCGACAAAATAGTTTCTTATAATATTACTGATATAGACAATATATGTAGATTATTCCAGACAGATAATCATTTAGACCTAATCATTATACTTTAGTTAAATTTTAAGTTCATGGTTTCTGTGTAAGTTTCCGTTTGTTGTTTGAAGACAAACAACAAACGGAGTAAATTTACTTTATAATAAAATGAAATTACTTTTAATGCATGCACATTAAAAGTAATGGACGTTTGTCATTTAGTTTTTTATTGCAAGTTTTCAATTTATGACTGTTTTGTTCTAGGATTTCTCTCAAACTGATATTATCGCTCTCCTTTGCTCTTTGATTTTAAATGGTTACGATGCTTTGGTTCAAGACACAAAGTCAAAGGAGCATGCATTTAAAGCAAGGTTCCTTTTAATTTCTTATAAATTTACTTTAAATTAAATATTTTATTAAATAAAGAAAGTCTCTATCAACGGCGGTCGCTGTGTTTGCTAATATTGCTAAAACAATTCAAAGTGACGCGCTCGGGAAAGAGCTTTTAGCCCGCTTGTTAGATTTGTTTACTAATCTAGCTTTTCGCGCTAAATCCAAAACTGGGTTTGACGTAAAGAAACTAACATCCGTATGTTATATTATACTTATATTCATATTGCTTATACTGTAGTTTTATCTTTTAGATAACACGCTACATTGGGGTATTAGGCATTTTGCTACCGATAATCGCATCTCTTCTTCAACGCATGTTACCTTTGAAGCAAGTAAATGCTCGTTTACTCAAACTTTTTCGAAGTTTATGGATATACATTTCATTCTTTTCTTTCGGCAGCAATAACAGAGGTACACTATCATTTATTAAAATTTCGCATAATAATAAAAACACAATTTACTCTTTTAAAATCATTAATATCACCACGTTAGTTATTGGTGATAACTAACGATAACTACTTGTCCAACTGTGTACATTATATAAACTTTTAGTTTAGTTTTCATTGTACTGGAATTTTTTGTTTTCTCTATTTAAAGATTAATTTCGAAATTATGCGATGTCCACGCCAATTTCTTAAACCGTTACATAATTGAAAATAAATGGCGTCTTGCATATTTGAAAATAAACTATATTTTATAAATACCGTAACGATTGCTCAACATTTGTTTTATAACAAACCGGCAACTATCACGTCTGTAAACGTGATAGTTGTAAACGTATCGCGTATAGCTTACAACTATACTTCCTTATCTTACAAAATATAAGGAAGATTAATGGTTATTGCTTGTTATATTTAAATGAATAGGAGTCAGAAACTGATAACATAGTAGTACCTCCTGATTACTCTAATCATTATTCTGAAACATCGTATATTTATTAGTCTATTCATAATTGAATTGACTTTTATTTAAAATTTATTTTTTTTTATAATTTTGTATGAATTTAATTACTATAATAAATCCGCTCATCAGATTGCTTACCTTATAAGGCTATTAAAAATAAGGCTATTAAAAATATATATTTAAAAGTTTTTGATTGTGATAGCAAAAATGGTTTGTTTTTGCTAACGGTTTTTATTGTCTATTATTTAGTTATATTATGTCTATTATAAAATCATATAAACTTTTTTATTATTTATTTAATTGCTTAAATTTGAGTTATTTTAATAAAACAAATAACAAAAAATACGATCAGTTAGCTGATATGATTTGTAAAAAACCAGGTTGGATTAAACTGACTAGTTTTCTAGGATCTTAATAAGTAAGGAGAAAGCAAATCTTAAGAATTATATGCACAACTATTTAGTTTTGCTAAACGTGTAAACATTTGGCAAGGTTTTTATAAAAAATAATATATTCAATAAGCAAGTAATGCAGCAAATAGACCGATAATTAAATTGATAAATAATTAATTTGAAAAACGATAAACAATTTACAAAATGCATAAATTTCGCAAAACGATTGCGAACATGATTAATTCTGTTTTATTTTCGATTAAATAAAATTCTTTTTTTTGTTAATTTTAAATTACAATATTTTAATAACGTTTCGCAATTGTTTAAATAGAATCGCATTGTTTTTACAATGTAGTTTATTGTTTTAAAATTTTAATTAACAAAATGAGTATTTAGACATTTGGCCCGAAAAGTGGATAGACAATGTCCAGTGCATAGCGGTCTTATCTCCAGCTATTGTTAATAGAGAGCATCTTCGTAATTTGGAATATAACTTTCCATTCAGTACCAAGAATGTGTCAAAGGTTGTTCGTATTTTAATCTTTTCAACATTTCCATAAATGTTTTCAGCTAGAAATTCAGAATCTGAAATTGAAAGTGGTGACAGAACTAGGAGGCGTTGAAACTAAGTACATTGTTGATCGTATGTCATACGTACAAACCGCATATCTATATGCCATTTACACTTTGGAAACTTTAAGGTATCACTTTGCAAGATTTTGTTTTGAAGTGTTTTTACAAAAACATTTGTTGCTTTATAGATTACAATGCATTTTTATAATGTTGAACATTTTATGTATAGAGGAATTCATGGATACCACATAATATAAAATATAATCTATTAAATAACGAAATTTTAAGAATTGCCATAATATGTATTGATATTGGTTTAGAAAATTATTTATATAATTTAATAAATACATATTTTAATTTAGGCTCTTATAAAATTTATAGTATAAAATGCGTAGACTCAGTTAGCTGATCTTATTATTTTTAATCGTCTTTGATATAATTATTTTAATCTTAATATTTTCAATAATAAAAATATTAAAATATTTTAACATTTCAAAACGTTTTTAATATCAAATCTTTATAAAATGTGTTTGACATTCAAATTCATGATTATTTCAATATAAACATTTAAAAATTTTAGATTTTAAAAATATTTTAATTTGATTATTAATTATTTATAATTTAAATTTTTAATAATTTTAATATTATAAAGAAGATTTTTTGATGACATTAAAAAATTAGCATTTTATGTTTG
The DNA here is from genome assembly GCA_012934845.2 of Pomphorhynchus laevis. Lineage (NCBI taxonomy): Eukaryota > Metazoa > Acanthocephala > Palaeacanthocephala > Echinorhynchida > Pomphorhynchidae > Pomphorhynchus > Pomphorhynchus laevis. The sequence goes on from WNNJ02002985.1 coordinate 6,037, forward strand.
ATAATTTCAGGTTCTTATTTTTAATGTGAATTTATTTAGAAATTTTGATCAAAGTTTTATTTTAGTGAAAACGTTGAAATTGAACTTTTTTAAATTTGATAGGGCAAAACATGCAAATTGTGAAGACGGTTTTAACATGATATTTGTTTATCTCGAGGAGATTACAATCCAACGAGATAAATCAGGTAGACTATAAAATGCTTTAGTTCATAGTTGTTTGTAATCAATGATTGTTTTGTTGGTTTTCATTACATTTCAATTATAAAATGACATTATAAACCTGATAGGAGTTCCTCATAACTACATATATTACCTATACTGCTTGTTATTTATAAGTCAATTCATTAAAATTGACTTATAATAAAATCAATTAAATTTTAATGTATTAACTGAAAATTTATAATCAAATAGATTTAAATGATTATTTGATGATTATTTGATCAATTATTTAATGATTATTTGATTTGAAATAAGATAAATAGTATATTATTCAATTTAAATTTTACTTCAAGCTGTTAAAAATGGTGATGATATTTCTTTATCAACCATTTTTTAAAACGTTTACTAACAAAATATTAATTTAAAAGCGTAACTAGTTTGATTTTTTAAAAGTACTACCAGCTTTGCTTTCCCCGTATTGATTACAACATAAGTTTTCTCATTTACTCTCACATCAATGCCATTTCAATTCTTACATATATTATTCACACCGCAACTCATATTCTTCTATTTCTCCGTCGTTTCGATCTCATTTATCAACATATAGCCGAACTTAAATGCTATATCGTATTTCGGCTTGCAACTTTTCTTCTGCTCATCTTCACATTTCGCATTTACTTTCATCCAATTTATTCTCTTGAACACCTGACTCAATTATTAAACAACAGTCAACAATGTTTGTTGAACAATCGCCATTTTAATGAATGAAATTAAATTCAATGAATTTCAACAATTTCAACAAATGTTTCTGCAATTAATTATCAGTAAAATATTTTATATATATTTATATTTTAATATATTAAATATTTTTATTAATTTTCTCTCAACTTAAATATTAAATAATAAAGAAAATAAATAATAAGTAATTATTTAATAGCATTACTTTTTTTATTCGGTATTGTTAGGGGTGCCTGAAAGGGTACTTATATTCGTGTTGGACAGTCCTTTTCTGACATTAGAACATTACATAACTTGAATATGTCGTCGGCGCATCTTGATTCTGAAGATTCCTTTACTGATTTACTTAGTGTTAGTTCATCGAAGAGGATTTTACTGAAATCAATAACTTGACCAACAAGAAATTCGAAATCGTCTAGCGTAATAACATTTTCTATCGGACAAATAAGTCTACCATTGATTATTAATCCTGTTTGTCCTGACTTAATCCCTATTGATTAAAAATAAAACAAAAGATTAATCGTATATTTTACATTATGTAATCAATTATAAATTAAAAATTCAAGAAAAATATACATCAACATTTAAAATATTTACAATTAAATAAAATTGGATGGATTTGCAATTATATTTAGCAATATCAGTAAAATATTTTATATTTTAATATATCAAATATTTTTATTAATTTATCTCAACCTAATTATTAAACAATAAATATAGCGTATTATATTAAATAACTACTTAGTTTTCTATAAATTAGAAAACTGAGTCCCAGTTTTTGCGCATTTGAATCCTTAGAATTTGTCACTTCAGACTGTAATAAAAATAATTTTTTACTAAGCCATCTGCTATTTAGATATCTGGAAATGCCTTCTGTTAATCGCCACAAAGTGTTTTCACATTTACATCGATAATCTTAAATTGAAGGTTAGATCCATTTAATTCGAAATTATGAGGTTTGCTCAAACTTACAAATTAAGATGAATTTAAATTAATAATAAATTAACAGATCAACTTAAATTTACTAATTTTATTAAATATTTTAGAAGTTCTTCGTAAAAGCTAAAAATATGTTTACTTGAAAATTGTTTACTTTAATATAAAAAAGATTTTTGACATTTTGTTAGTAACAATTATATAATTTATTAATCACATATAAGTATATAATGCTTCGCCTTTTAAACACTTGTAATATAATATATAATTTGCGATAAAATGTACCCGTTCTATATAGACATTTCATATGACTTGTAACTGCTATCTATTTCTCGTTCTATTTAGTTGTATCATGTGAAATGAGAAAACAAAATAAAGTGTTTTCATTGATTTTATCATGAACGCCAGTCAGTCCATGATTTACGAAACTATTTTTTAAATAATAATATATTTAAGTAATGACCAATCATTGATACAGGTAATTAGTAGATACTACACATGATGTAGGAAATCATTATGAGGTAAAAGGTCAAAGTTTATTTATTTTTTAAGAATTAAATATACATGCTAGTCACTAATAAAAAACACTTTTAAATTTTTTATATAAACAGTTTTAAATAAATCAATACATTTAATTAGATTTTGGTTCCTGTTAATCTATAGAAAAGAGTTTAAATCGAACCTAGTTTTGTGATTCGCAATCTTAATTGGTTACGAATCAAATAACTTATGTTCAAAATTAACATAAGTTATTCGAGTTTTTGTTTTAGTTTGGGTAATATGCGAAAAGTATCTTATTCACAAAAGTACTTGCAAAACGAGATAAAATACGGCGAGCATCACCACACAAACTTGGATATTCAATGACATACAGATTTTTTTAGGTTCTATTTTGGCATCAAAAATATTTTGAAAAATAGATTAAATGGTTTGTAAGAATAGTTTATATTTTTTCATTATTCGTCGGTGAGATTGCTGATTTATGCGCTTCCCTCTACAATTTGACGAATCCGTGTTTCTTTTGTGATATATAATGTTGGTTTGTATTCTATTTTTATTACACTTAACACAGTATTACATAGCAAGCAAATCGTTTAACATAGATACTATGTAACATATACTTTGGTATATTCCATCTCTTTGTTATAGTATCTGTTTTCTTCCTCTAATGGATAAATATGTATTTCTTTAAAATATAAATTTATCTAAAAATAAAATATATTTTAGTGGGAAAATAACGTTTTAACTGCAAAACACATTTAAAAAATTGTGAAATTATCTGAGCATATAAACAAATATCTTATAAACTAATCAATAAAATAAATTAGCCCATGAGTCCGAATCGTACTTTAATAAATCCTTTGTAGTTTAAACTGCAAAACACATTAACCTCATCATATCAAAAAATATCTTATGGATTAATAAAGAAAATAAATTTTATGCATTGAAATTTGTAAATACTCTTGAAAGCCGCACAAAATGTTCCGAAGGTCGCATGCGACCTTATGGCAACAAGTTTCCCACCCCTGATCTACATACTTCACTAAAAAGGTTTTTATCACTAAACTAATGTTGAACTTAAATGATTAATTCAACTTAAAATCTAATAAAATCTTGAAAGTTAGGAAATATAATGTAAATTTAATTGAAATTAAATTCAATTGAATTTATCCAAACATAAATATTTTCTTTATTATTAACAGTTGCTATCAATATCAATGGAGAACCTGATGCTTTTTTCAATCAAGGCGAATTATAGATGCCGTTTGATTTAAGCCAAATCTAGATGGCAAATCTATATTTAAGGCAAATCAATTTTAATAGTATCTAGCTACCACGTTATAAGTATGCTACATTTTTCATAACAATGACATGTAATATAGCGAATCCCATTCTTTATTATAGTATCTGTTTTATTAATAGAATCTCCTTTTTCGTTTATTGTTTATAATGAATAAAAATGTGAAACAAAAGTGTTTAAACTGCAAAACACATTTAAAAATCGTGAAATTATCTCAGCATACAAAAAAATCTTATGAATCTTATTTAAAAATCTTAAATTAGCCCATGACTCCGCATCGTGCTTTATTGCATCCTTTGTAGTCACTCTGCTAGGTTATATTAATCCAAGTGCCGGACATGCACTTCGTTTAATGAAAATACGGCATCAAATACAAATGTTTGCACCCATGTAATATAGTGTATCCCATTCTTTATTTTTAGTATCTGTTTTATTCCTCGAATCTCCTTTTTTGTTTATTGCTAGATTTTAATAGTAATAACCTGAGATTTTACATTTTGACATTTTACAATAACCTGAGATTTTACAGTCAAACGAAATGACATTTTGCTAAATCTGAACAAGACGTTTTTTAATGCCACTTTTTAAAAAAAATGTGAAACCACTTGGACAATTTGCGACATGGTAAAAATCAAAATTAAAAATGGTATTTATTTAAAAACCTTTCATGTATAATTCAAAATATTATTTTAAAATATTATTTTATGATTAAATTTAATATATTACAAATTTTAATATACTATACTTTTTTTACAAATTATTATTTAATAAATCCATGAATTGATTAACAGGATTTGAACTTTAAATTTTATGTTTAATGATTTAGAAAATTGATTCGAAGAGAGATGAGTATATAATCAACTTAGCATTTATTTTGCTTGGCAAAAGCTGTAGTCTTTATCCACCATTAAGCAAAAGTGCTAATTCATGGTTGCATACATTGATGTCCAAAGAAAAGTTGGTATATTTTAGCTGATGAACATTTAATAAAACTTTTATAGATTTCCACATTTAATTTGGGATTATCGGATTATACAAGTTTTAATCGATCTTACAGAAATACTTGATCGATCCCTTAGTATCGAAAGTGTAAATGAAGTTTGCAACATTATAAAAATCAGAGATACAAATATTGAGCTACTCTATCACGACTCTCTTACTGAAAGATCGGTAAGCAGTTTAATTTATTTTTGTAGCATTTAAAGAGTTATTAATAAATTAATATAAAACATATTAATATTCCTGTTTATAAATAAAATAAATAATAAAATAAATAGTAAAATAATTTTATTTTATAATTTTATAAATAAAATAAATAATAAAATAATAATTCGCTTTTTATATATAAACAGCGAATTTGCAGTTTTGTCTGTAAAATTAAAGTTTCTGAAAATAAATATTTTGAAAATTTACTTGTCATCAAGTAAAAAGCACATTTTTTCAAATCATCATTTTTAAATAGAAATTATAGATATTTTCAAAAATAGTATAAATTCAGTTAATTATTGTTTCCCAAACTAGTTTTTGCGTGGAGATCTCGCATTTGTTATGCTAAGATTTTTAAATTTAATCAGTCACTTGATTGATTTAGCTTAATTAATATCAATTGATCGAGTTCATTTCCCACGACTCTATTGGACGTTGAAATGAAGAAATAATTTAAAACTCAGAATTAAATTAAAAATCAGTATTTAATGAATTACAAATTAGTTATTTACAAAATAATTAATTTTTATTTTAAAAATTAATTTATATATAATTTATATTATTTAAATATAAATTAAAAAATCAAATGCAAAATGTATTAATTAAATTATAAATTAATTTTAAATGTAATCTTGAATTTCATCAAATTAAAAAAAAATATTTTTTTTTATTTTTGTTACACCAATTTTCAATTAATGACGAACTTATTTCAAATATATTATTTACAAAACAAAATCTAAAGTTTATTAATGACCCTTATTTATTAATGACCCTTCCTAATCATTCTTAATCAGTGCATGTGTATTGATAGTAAAGAAAAGTAATTGATTTAGTCACGATCAGCAATTATTATTTCAAATCATCATTTTTAAATAGAAATTATAGATATTTTCAAATAATATTAATATTAATATTTTTGTTCATTAAATAATTTGATATCTACTATTCTTTATATTTTAAGAACCTGTATCAACAAATGTCTACACTTTGCAGGAATGTAATTTCTCAGGCGCTTAAGTTTGTACCTCTTTTAACTAAATCACATATACAAGTAAGCTTATGTTAAACTTATTTGGGTTATTTTGCTTGGCGTCTTCTAGCATTTCATTTTTAAAAAAGAGCTTTGGAGAATTGATGTTGTTCATCACCCTGGACTTAATATAGTCCTGGATATGCTCAATCAAGTTGTTAAAAAGGAAAATTACGTACGTAAATGTAACGATTTCCACATTTCGTTTTTCGTTTTCTACTTTTCACTAGCTTATATTTTGACCTATAATAAAGAGTATATTTATACTCTTTGATACTCTTTTGTATCAAAGAGTATCATTTTACTTTTGCTAATTTAATAATTTATATCTTTTCACGCTCTATCTTTGTATTTATAAATTTTTGCAAACCATAAATCGTAAAATTAAAAGTCATCACATTCTTTATAAACTCATCTTTTGAAGAATTTATAAAGATTTTTTTTATTAAAATAAACAATTAACCCTTAGAAATTTATTGGTGATAATCTAAATATACATTCTCACCATTCATAATTTATAATAATTAATTTTGAATAGTGAGTTATAATTAATTATGAATCACGTATAATCATTTTATATAATTTAATTATAAATAAATAACAATTTATTGTAGTAATTTATTTAATTATAATAACAATTTACTTATGTAACAGAGAAAAAGAAAAAAGAAATTAAAATGAAATTAAACCTTTAAATAAATTTAAAATCTACAAGTAAAAAATAAAGTAGTTGAAACTCCATAAAAATATGAAAAAGGCACTGATAAATGCATCATATTAAGACAAAATAACGTACTCATTATGGATAGTTCTAAGTAGACAAAATAGACATTATTTGTTGTTTAAAAGATTGTAAAATGCCGGGTTTGTTAGATACAAAGTTAATTATATTTATTAAATAAAAAATAGTTACAGATGATTTTAAAAATTAAACTTTTATTAAATCTAAAGTTGATTTTGAAATTTATAGACATTTGCCTAGAACGAAAATCTGGTATGCACACTACAAACTGCATAATTTCCAACGTAATTATGTAACATACTCCGGATATATCAAAAAGAAATTAATTTTCTACAATTCGCATTTAGTTAAAAATATCGCAGTTATGATTTCATATTTTCAAATTTAATCGAACAGTGTATAGCTTAGAACAACCACTTGTATGAAGAAATTACCAAAAGAAAATATTCACGAATTTCGACAAACTTCACAATCTTCATATGATCGAAGAAAATCTTAAAAATGATGGATAGTCAATAAAATTATTAAAGAGAATCAATAAAACAGTATATATACTAATAAACATCAATATATAGTAATAAAACAGTATATTCATTTTATATTTAATTATATTATTTATTTTATAAATTATATCATTTATTTAATATATTATTAAATTACTCAGATGTAAATATCGTCAATCACAAAATTGTAAATCTTGAACATTTCTTTGAATAAATTGAAGAAAGCGCAACATTTTGTCGCAAATATTAGAGTCAGTAAATATATACCTTATTATATATGACTGCATTAATATGACTGTGTATGTTGTTTCAGCAAGATACGATGGGACTAAAGGCGTAAACATATTATTTCATTTCATTTATATCTCACTTCGTGTAATTCCAATATATTGTGTCGAATTTCATTTTGTTGTTAACTTGTATCTCAAATTACATTGATAAATACTTAAATTTTTTTGATTATTTTCCTTTTAAAATCAAGTTTTGTTTTTATTTTAATACAGTATGTGTTAAATTTTACAGTGTATTGAGGTGCAATAGAGAATGGATCAATTTGTAAAGTTTTTTTTTAACTTAAAAATTTATTTAGGGAATGGAACGTGCTCAATTTAATTCGCTTCTTAATCAAAGAGTATTCAGTGTCGGATTTGTATGTAACCATATGTTTTCGTTTATTGGCTAAATTTGCATAGTAGATTGATGGTATGCAAGAAACAAGAGCCCATGTAATAGAAGATCGTCTTATCCAAGAATTATCTTTTTACTCCAATGGATTTTCCTATAAGCAAGACTGTTTTGAATCAACCACACCAACTAGTGGAGGTATAAAAACTAGTTAAACACTTTTGCCTAATATTATATCGATTTTTAGTATTGAATAACGTTGAAGTATGCAAAACGTTAGGAAAGATCGCAGCATTACTTATTACTCGTGAAGGTTAGATATTTTTCTCTAAATTATATTAACTTGGAAATTTTAATATCACATGTATTTTTCTTTGTAATAGAATCATCAATGTCATTAATTTATCACCAAATTAACAAATTGAAAGTAAATTATATGTGAATTGGATATAATCACAGACATATCAAATATAAACAAACATATCGCAGACACCCCGGATGTTTACGATAAATGTTTTCTACTTTGTTTTGTCCAACAATATCATTTCGTTGACTTTCTTCTGATTTGTGAATTTAATAATGCTATTTTGTGATCTTCGATGATAACTCGTCCAAAGTTTTGACTAACCGTTTTTGTAACTTTTGTTTGAAAGTATTTTGTGTTGTGTGTATTCTCTTGTCTATTCATCTGTATCAGAAAATTTGAAGATTAAATTGATCAACTTTTTTACGAGAGTTAAAGACATATGCTTCATCAGAACGATCGATTTTCAGAACAAAGAGTTTAATTTTATCGGATTTATCTTGGATTGCTTTTGAGATTTAAATTCGAACGATCGATTATCTTCATCAGAACGATCGATTTTCAGAACAAAGAGTTTAATTTTATCGGATTTATCTTGGATTGCTTTTGAGATTTAATTGTGCACTTAAAATCATTACAGGAAATTATTAAAATGGCTTCGAGTATTTTTCATTTGTAATCTACTTTTTTATTTCGACAGGAAATTATTAATAATTTAATAATTATTATCTTTTCGAGTATTTGTATTTTTTATTTGTAATCTGACTTTTTACTTTTTTATTTTATTTATACAAACAATTTTGACGACTACAAACTTTTAGAAATCATAAATTCTGATTTTCTGTTGCATTTAATCGCATGGGCACCAGCGGTCATATTTAGCGAAGAATCCATGCTGACAGCAGTTAACTGCTGGAATTGGATTTACTCCGCCAAAAAGGAATTCAGAATCAAAGTATTCTTGATATTTTAACTATTAGTTTATTTACTATTTGTTCTAGTTGATGTCAGAAATTAGTTCTGCTTGGGAATTTACAGCTAGACAGAGAAAAGGTTTATATGAGCGTAAAGCTGATCGCTGTGACCCTTTCGCTCCAGATCATAACGCAGAAAAGTCGTCACATAGATATAATTTCAACCCACACAAAATATGGCTACAGGTAAATGTAAAATTCGTTGTTTTACTTTAAGCGCCTAGTCTTTTTAACTGGATATCAGTCCTTTATTTTTCAATCAATTCTTTATCCAATCAAATTTCCATAAATTTTATTAAATGTTTAAGATAATTGTTTATTAAGATAAATAATTATAAATTATCTTAAGCACATTTTATGAAATTAGAAAATAGATAATAATTAGAATAGCAATAAAAAAGATAAAAAATTATAATAGATAAAAAATAGCTTACATCCATAAAAGATGTGCACAACATAAAATAGTTATTTTTCATTGATTTGTCTGCCTTACAATCGTTGACATATTTGTTGACAATTTGTGGACAGCTTACAATTTGGTATTTTAGAAAATTACATTCAAAGCGTTTTTTAAACAGTTTTTCAACAGTTTTTGATTTTGAGAAATTAAAATTAGTCAACTTTAATATATTTTATCAAACTCATTTTCAGTTTGTTGAATGAAATACCATAGAATATTAAATCAATTGCTTTTACATGAGTCTTTAATGAAAGTTTATGGTTAGTTTTTAGAAGAACATCTAACGGTTTCTCTTTATAATGACGTTCAGATTGTAAACATATTTTGTTCCCTATTCTACAACTGTCTCAGCTACAATGAACATTCGATAAAGATGAACAATCATGTATCTGCCGTTGGAATCTACTTTCGGTAATTCAATTTGTAAATTTTGCTTTTTTTTAATTAAAAAACGAATAGAAAACTTTTTATCCGTCCTTTTTTGAATAATAAAAATTAAATATTTTTATTGAATTAAAATAATTTATTTACAATATAATTGAAATTATATTTTAAAAGATATTTGAAAATAATAAAAAATTTAAATTTAAATTATAATTATATTTTATATAAAAATAAAATTTTAAATTTTTTATATTTAAAAATTTAAATTAAATAGAAATTAATTGAAAAATTTAAAAATTATTTTTGATTTTTATTTCTTTCGTAAGTAAAATATACTCGTGATATAAAAAAAAATTTAAGTAAAAAAATTTTCAATAAAAACCAACTTTATCAAGTTGTTTTTTGCATACATATACTTTACCATTCTTTTTTATTCTTAAAAAAATGATATAAAGAATGCGTATATTTTTTCGTAATCTGTCAAGCATTACAAAATGAATTTATTATTTTTTATTTTATAAATAATATATTTTTTAAATCATGTGATCTATAAAAAATAAACTATAAACAAAATAAAGTTAATTTTTTGTAATTTCAATGCTGATGTCAACGTAATTATCGTCAAAAGCAATAAATTTATTTTTAATAAAATAATAATTAATTCTTATGTACACTAAACGATTTATTTTCTTACGTGGCAAATGCGTGCCGGCGCACGCTTACATCACCACAACAACAAAATCCAAATCATGTTTCGACGTACGGATGCGACATTTGGATGCAATAAAGGAGGGAGCGCGGCAGACGTTGAGTGGGAGCTGATTCCAGGCCAGTGGAGCAGCGACGAGGAAGGATCGGAGACCGTAGTTGTCATTACTACACTAGTCATTACTTTTTAAAATATCTAATATTTTCTAAAGATGACGACAACTGTACCAGAATAAATTTCGTATTTTATATAAAATAAAATATTCTTATCGATTAAAATAAAAATTATTAATAAATATTAAATTATATTGAATCATCCTCAGAACAAAATTATAATTTTGCCCTTCGAAAATTTGACTATATATAAAAATAATAATTTTACTCTCCACTAATAAGTGAACTAATGAGTGAACAATCAATTTGTAATGTAATGCGTTAGCATTCATCAAGATTTACGTGACATGTGGGCTCTGCAACGTGCTGTACTTACGATTTATACAATTGAACCTTTGATCAAGCTAAAGGTTTTGCGGGCATTTGCTGTTTCTCTATCAGGTCATTGTTGTTCATTTTTAAACTTGCCAATTGAATCAAGGAATTGTAAACCGATGAAACAGCAAATCAATGCAACAATTCATGCCCGTGCAATGAAAGAGTTTAATTTTAACTATAAAAAAACCAATTATCATAGCACGTGCTTCACAATTCACATGTTACAACGCAAATGTACACTTCAACTAATTTTTGTAAATTTTATATGCAAAAATCTTTAAAAAGTAGTCGAATCGTTAAGGAATTGAAATAGCACATTTTATAAAATATTCAGGAACGATCAGGTAAAATTGACCTGATCGTTCCTAAAGAACCCGATGAGAATCAATTATTATATATTGTAAACTTAAAGAAGCAATAATGCCGCAGCAAAAGTCAATGTTAATATCACAAATGGAAAATAATTAATTTATTAAGGATTAAATAAAGTTTAATCATTTAAATACTTCATTTATGCCCAAATGTATCAATGAATTTGCGAAATTAATAATATACGTTAACGTTAAAGTTTATAATAAATTATAATATACTTGAATAATTCAGTAACTATTATTACTATTTAAGTAATAATTCAGTTAATATAAATTAATTAAAAATTGAATTAAAAATTAATTTGGCAAATTTATTTAGTTGATTATTCATTTGATATATTAAATTACCGTAATGGTTGATAGATCAACTATATTGAACATTTGTATTAATATTAAGTATTCGCACGGTTTTGATGCGAATAAATAAAATGTACATATAAAATGTATCATCCTGAGAATTATAGCTAACTGATATCATCCTCAGAACAAAATTATGAAAAATGTACAATGAAATCAAAATATATAGTATATTATATAAATATATTGTATTAAAATATAAATATACGTTTATATTTAATTAGTGGAGAGAGTGAAATTATTATTTTTATTAAAAGTCAAATTTTCGATAGCTAACTTATATCATCCTAAGGGCAAAATTATGTAAAATTACATTATGTAAATATCACATGTGGAAAATTTAAATTGTTTAATTAACGCATGGCTCCAAAATTACTTTATTCAAAGAACCCGATGAGAACCAATTATTATATATTGTAAACTTAAAGAATCAATAATGCCACATTTAAAGGAAATTTTAATGTTAATGTTAATATCACAAATGGAAAATAATTAATTTATTAAGAATTAAATAAAGTTTAATCATTTAAATACTTAATCATTCATGTTTAATTATTCAATTTAATCATTCATTTTTAAAAATTATATAATTTATAATTATATAAGTGCAATCATCATCAGGATAAAAAAATTTGTCTTGAGGATGATAGCAGTTAGCTATCGAAAATGTTACTTTTCATAAAAATAATTTCACTTTCTCCACTAATTTATTTAATTCTTTATTAAGAATTAAATAAATCTTAATCATTTAAATACTTACTTAGTTAGTTAATACTTACTTAACTAACTTACTTATTTGTTTTGTTAATTAATTTTTATGATATCAAAATCAGATATTTTTTCAATAAACAGAATCTACGAATAAAATCAAAATATTAAATATTTTAATTTAACCTTTTACGGCTACTAAAATTTCTTTTGGGTTTTACTTATTATTTTCCTTCTTTTTTCTTGAAAGAAGTCTAAATTGATTGTTTTTTTTTCAATTGAATTTCATTTCTTGTTTAGGATTTTAATTATGGCTTTTCGAATTGCCCGCAGTCAGCCGATGTGTGTTCTTTGCAACGCTGATATATTAATCGAAAGAGTTGTTCATTGTGCGTTCGAATATTTTTCGTAAATGAAATACTTTCACGATCTCGATATAGTTTTATCTTTTTTTTAAAAAGTGGTCATAGTGAGCATCCTAATCAACCACTGCAAACACTTAAGGATGATATTGAAGTGCTTGGACATTTTTTTCAGTATCTTTCTGTCGAAAAGCAACATATAATGTCTAAACTAGGTGTGTAGAATTTTTTTACTTTTTTATTTTCGTTATCGAATGATGATAATACAATATCATAAACTGCGTAAAATGATGAAATATTTGCTCTCACCAAACCAACACATTCTACAGTTTTAGTAAAATATCGACTTATAAATTCTACTCAAATATCAGAGTTTTATATGTCAAATAAATATGTTCTATTGTAAAACAATAGAACATATGTTCTGTTGATATGTTCTCTTATATGTTCTGTGTAATTGGTATATGTTCTAATTGTAATTGCTGTGTAAACTAAAACGAACATTATTTGTTTAAATTCGATTTAGATTTCAATAAAATTTAAATGAATCGGTATAATCTTTGAATCCAGATAATAATTGATTTGGAAAAATAATAAATTCAGCGACAACGATGACGGTATTTAATAAATTTCAGATTCATACTATTATAATTAATTAATAATATTATTATAAATTATTAATAATAAAATTAATATTATTAATATTAATAATGGACTCATTAAAACTAATGGACTCATTATTAATACAGAAAAATCCAAAATTATTAAATTCAGAAAAGGTGGACCTTGTCGTCGTGATGACGTGCTGTATATCAAGGACAATATTTTAGAGTTCGTGCCAACATATAAGTATCTTGAATTTTTGCTTAGCTCGCGATGGTCATTCAAAGCGCATCTATTGAAACAATCTGCAAAAGTATTGAAATCTACGAATGCTGCTTCTAAACTTGGATTACTTTCGTTTGAGGGTGCGGTTAGTTACTTTAACATAATGCTGCTACCTATTTTGAGTTATGGAATTAAATGTTTCTGGACCGATTTGTTACCAACGGATTTTCAGATAATTGACAAATGTTTCTGGCGATTCCTAAAGCGAGTGGTAGGGGTCTCGCCCAAAGCTTCCTCTACGGCTGTGGCCGTCCTTAGTAGATCAACACCCTTGTCAGTAAAAATATTAAATGATTTACATCTTGACTCGACAGATGCTCATTTAGAAAACCGATATCTTTTTGATTCCAAAGTCAGTAGATTAGATCCTGATATATTATCAGGATCTATCATGATAATATTATCAGGAACCTGATAATATAACAGGGGAACCTGATATATTAACAGGTTCCCCTGTTTACACACAATCAACTTGGAGGAACCCAAACTATCACAAACGTCCGCTTATCTGGCGTCTATCATTAGATGGCTATCATTCAAAATTTTGCATTATTTAGCTTCCTTTCCACTCTCGCACTTCCAGCTGTTATTGTCGATTTTGCTCATTATCTTGCTCTTCTCTGCTACATGTTTTTAAGTGTCCATACTTATCCTCTTTGCCATTAAAACTTATTGACAAGGGTCAGTTGTACTTGTGATTAGCTTATGCATTTCATTGTACTAACATTACAGTTTTTATACGCAATGCTGGCTACCTCACTTTATTTATTTTGTTTGATTATTTTGATTACTATGCTACTGTTTCTGTTTAAGGGCTTTTGTGTTACCCGAAGCCGACAGGCGTTAAATGGAAAATAAAAACGCTGCATTAATATTAATAATATATTATTATTAATATTATAATAATATTAATGATATTATTATATCGGGATTTGATTGGTTCCATATGTCCATGTGGTGACTTAATGACCTTGAGCCATGGACTATCTTGTCGCAAAGGTGGTCTGCCATCAATAAGGCACGATGCGGTTCGCGACATAATTGTAAAGGAGTTAACGTCAGTTAGTCGTGACGTTGAGACTGAACCTAGACTGCAACCTGTCCCAGATACTTTGAATTTTGAAAACAACGCGACCAGTCGTGACCTGGGTGCTCGACTGGACATATCATGTCGAGGATTGGGAAATGAGAGATTCGAGCGGACGTTTTTTGACGTCAATCTATTTAGCATTTTTGCTCAATCGACCGTTTCCAAATCTGTTGACTCCGCATTCGAATATAACTCGTCCAGAAAGAATTCAAAATATTGGGAAAGAATCGAGACTGTTGAAAAGGGCAAATTTATTCCACTCATTTTTTCATCATCCGGTGGCATGGGAAAGGAGGCGAATGGGTTATTCCAGAAAATTGCTGCAGTTAAGGCTCGCCGAGGAAATGAATCGTACGCGCACATCGTGTCACGCATTAAGCGCCGTGTCGCCTTTGGGATCTCCCGTTCAGCCAGCGCGTGTCTTCGAAGCGCAAGAACAAAACCAGGATCCGTTAACAAAACCCGAAACAACGTTGTAGCCATCAGTGAGGCTGACGAGAGCAGCTAATTATCGATCTAACTTTATTTGTTTTAGTTTTATAAATAAATTTTTCTCTTCTAAAAAAATAATATCAATGATATTAATGCCTGTTGCAAAGGCATTAATAGAGACTTAAACATTAACTGAGACTTTAACTTCATTGGTTACAATGAAGAAACCCAAGATACGTCACTACATTCGAACTGTTTTCCTCGTATCCATAAAGGATCAATAGCTTGGAACCTATATGTATGTATTACATACACTTTTAACGCAGTCGTCTGATGATTGATATTTAATAGTGGACTTATAGAATTTGGGGATATGTTATAGCCATTGTAACATAATATATATCAATTAAATTTTAATAATAATTTTTATGATCCGAAAGTGAACTTGAGTTGTTTTGATTTTTACAATTTTATCCCTTCATCGATTTTTACATTTTTTCTGTAAATTAAAATTGAAAAATTAAAATTAAATTAAAATTAATTAAATTTTAATTAATTAAATTAAATTTTAATTTTAATTAATTAAAATTGAAATTAATTAAATTTTAATTAAATTAAATTAAAATTTATTAAATTTTAATTTAATTAATTAAATTAAATTTTAATTTTAATTAATTAAAATTAAATTAAAATTAATTTAATTTTAAATTAAAATTATAAAATTTCTGAGTAATAATAAACTCCTCTTTTTATAGCGCTAATCACAGTTGAAACCTTTATCCCTTACATTTTTCTGTAAATTTCTATAATTTTTTCTATAATTTTTCTATAAATTTCTGACTACACTCCTCTTTTTATAGCACTTATCACAGATGAAACCTTTACTCGCTCACCTAGTGAACTGCTGAATTTGAAGAAATATAAGACGTATTTCCACAATCCGAATAACTCAGTGAACATTCGAAACACGACTCTTAGAAATCTTCCTAAAACAGAATCTTCGCGAGATATTAAGTCGATTGCAGCTCGCTTATCAATATCAAGTGATGCAGTGTCCTTAATATCAAATACGTCCGCTTCAAAATATCGCGGTAATTAAATTGAACAAAATTTATGAAAATGAAACTATACGCAAATGAAGCACTTTACTTTTTGAATCTATTAAGCTTTGCTGACACCTACCAACCTGGTAAATAATAATTCGGGTGAAAAGCGAAAAGATCTTCTACTTCTTTTAATTGTTGGTTTCATTGGCTAACATTCATTTATCACTTTATCACTTATTTATTTAGGCCGCTGAGATGAAACGTCTTAAAGTTCATTTGAATTTAATGGCGCGGGTGAATGTCGCTTTACAGTTTCGAGTTTATGCGATAGCAGAATCGTGGTATTCCGAGCAGATAAATTCCGCGACTTTAGCCCAAATAGAAGAAATGACTGAAATCGCTTGGTTAGAAAGTGTGGATATTGCCAGCAATCTGTGCTCAAGACTTGGAAAAGAAGCGGTTGACAGAAAACTTAGTGAACTCATTTCAAAAAATCCAATGAAGGCAATGAATTGTGCTTCCGCGCTTCGTATTCTTAACTCGTATTATCAGTACGCTTCCAGAATGCATAACGTATGTATTTTTGTTTTATTTTTATCAGTAAATCATCAAAAAGTGTTGATTGTTTATTCATACATGAATTATACGCAAATAATAAACTTCTAACTCAGATAGAAGGTGTTCATTTTTTTTCAAAAAAAATAATTACAACATCCTTCGCTCAGTAAATTTAGTATTCCCACTGAATTAAACGTATGTAACTAGAGAAAATACGGAAATCAAAACAATTTAAAATGTTTACAGCTTGTAATTTGGATCCTCTCTTTGCTTTAATGCTTGTATACTAATTTATGATTTACAAAACTTTATTGAAAACAGAATAATTGATATTTATTGATAAAATGAGTAATATACGAAATATCAAAAACCAAAATGTTATTAGCAAGCCTTTTACTAATAGTATAATACCTACCTATAGCTAATCATTTTAGGTAAACTTTGTTTGTAAATCAACCATTTAATTCGCTTTTTTCGTTCACATTTTTAATTATTTTTAATTATTTTTATTACTTATGTAAATATTTACGTGTTTTAGTTTAATGAAATTGCTAGAACGTCATTTACATTTCTTTCGAAGGAATAGGTTATTTTCTTTTTCAACTTTTTGTTCTTTAATCTTCAAGCAAAGATTTTTCTTTGTTGAATCAATTCCATCTGAACAGGAAATCAATTTTCTGTGACAACCGAATCAATTCCATTCAGCATGTGATAAATTTGTAATATGAAATTTGTAAATTTAATATAAAATGTGGCCATTATTAATTATTTAAAATTTCCATTAAGATTTTTATTCAAATACGTTTGCTGATAATTGTTACCGTATATAAGCATTTAGGATCCAACTATTCTAATATGGAAGAACAGCAATCCCGTTGATGCACTTTCGTATTTATTTAGTAATACGAACGTTTACAAGTCACCAATGAACGTGCAATTTGCCTGTCAATGCTTGCTTAAGGAGAATATGGTGAGCATATATTTTTTTCTTGAAAAAAATACTAAAACTTGAAGAAAACTTAAAACTGTAATTTAGTGTAAAAATATTAATATGAGATGTTTTTAGAACACGTTAATGATGTACATACCACAAATTGTTCAATCTTTACGACGAAATGAGGTATTTTGACTTCATTGCCAAATTCCAAATTACGTTATCAATCTAGCTTGGATATCCTGTATACTTAATACTCTCTCTTTCGAAACGATCTGATATGTTAGCACATCAATTTATCTGGAACATTAGGGCGAATATATGGCTGGGAAATCATTCAGGATTAGGTTAGTACTAATTTTTATGCATATAATTTAATGACGCACTAAATGAACACATTTTGCTGAATAAAAACGAAATATATGAGAAACTTTTAGTGGACATTACAGTTCATCAGAAAAGTCAGAATACTGACAGTTTCTAATTATAATTTTTAATATATAATTCTAATTGCGTTTCTTTGTGAATTCATTTAAATGATGAATTGATTCAAAGATAGATTTATGTCCTCCTTTCTCGCCTTCATTATGATTACAACTTTTATTCCTCCTCCGCAGCATGGTTTGTTTCATATCTATCCGACCTTTCCTTTCGCGTTTGTTCTAATTCATTATCATCTCCTTCCATCGCTATTTTTTGCGGAGTCCCACAATGTTCAGTCCTAAGTCCCCTGTTTTTATCTCTTCTGCTTGGCGATTTCTCTCCGTTTACCAAACTTTACTCTTTTAACGTCATGCAATACGCCGATAACATCCTCATCTATGCTCATGAACCCACAAATCGCATACACGATATCGGCATTTCTGCCTCCAACTGTCTTTCTTCTATCTACAAACGTGTCTTCAATCTCCATCTCGTTCTAAACCCCGACAAGTCCAAAATAATGTGGATCCTCCACCGTAAACCAAACATATCTCCTCCCACTGTATCTTTTGCCTCATCGATCATCCCCATAGTACACAATCTCACTTTCTTAGGCTTCTATTTCGATGATCACCTTTCCCTTAAACCCTTTGTCCGCAACAAGGTTCGCTCGTCTAGCTTAATTCTCCGTGACATCCGCCGTATCCGCCTCCTACAACGAATAATCATATTCATTGCTTCTTTCATCGCTTCTTTTCTCTAAAATCGATTACTGCCTTAGCCTTTTCGCCAATTCTCCAAAATCCATCATCCTACACCTACAACGAATAATCAACTCCGCTGTCCGAGTGCTCTTTCGTCTCCGTCGCTTCGACCACACATCCACATATTTTGCCCAACTCTCCTGGCCCACCATCCACATCCGCATCAAACTCCGCCTTCTCGTTACTTTTCGTCTCATCGCTGTCGGCTCCCCATCGTTCATCAACTTCCTTTCATAGACGATACTCGCCCCACTTCGCTACCGCTGCCTTCCCGTCATACCCTCCTACTCCACCTTTCCAATTACTCCAACAACTACGGTTTCCGATCCTTCCTCGTCGCCGCCTCACTCGCATGGAATCAACTCCCTCTTGACGTCCGCCGCGCCCACTTCTTTATCACATTCAAACACCTCCTCCGTTCACACCTTCCCGACACCTGATTCACAGTCTTGTTTTGTTGTGGTCATGTAAGCGTGCGCTGGCACGCATTTGCAACGTTAAATAAATATTTTTTATGTGTATATATGGGTTTCGTATTTCACGATTTTGTATTGTCGAGGATGAAGAAAACTCAATTCTTGGTCAACCTCGTCTAGGTGAGCTTCAATTCCTACGCCATAATAAAGTTCCGATAATTCTTTGGCAAATAAGCTACAATGTCGAAAGTTCCATCAGTACCACCAGTTTTCCTAGCAGCCGCAGTTATAGCGTATTTATTGATACGTGTGAACAGAATAGGATTGTACAGTCCTGTACACTTAGAGCTTATAAATCTTTATGGTTTTTGGATATATCTTTAGATAAAGTAGGAGGAAACTTATGTATTCTTTTTAACATTTTTGCACACTTATTCCATGTACTTAATAGTTTCATTTCAAATAACCGTTTAAGTTTTTATTCTCTTGGATTTAAAGCGAAGCTGATTTTCGAAGTAGATATTTCTTATGGCTGCATTTAGCTATGATTTGCATAACTATCGATGCGTATTTTCAAAATACGTGAAATTGTAGTGTAATGTATAAAAATGAATTCCTCGAATTATTAACATTTTATTACTCTCTTTCAAAAAAGGTATTTTCCGTTAAATTTAGGAAACGTTACTAATTTGTCTAATATTAACAAACAAAATCAAGCAAATTAAATACGTTTGATGCCACTTTTAATGTACAATTATAAATTGCTTGGTGCTTTGTGTTATTTTTGATTTTAATAAAAAATAATAACATTTAATATTATTTTGATATTTCAATATTATAATATTATTTTAATATTTAATATTATATTATTATAATATTATTTTGTTAACATTTAATATGCCATTATTAGATTTGTGTTATTTAGAAAGTTAAAATTATCTTTTTTTTGTATTTAGATCCCATAAGTTCACTTTTGGAACTAATGATTGCTCGGATAAAAGACAATTTTTCTGAACGCTCACGTCAATTTTACGAAAAGGAGAATTCTTTTGTAGAAGATATTGTAGATGTTTCTCATAAAATAAAGTAATGTTTTTATTTACAAACGCTAATTTCTAATCTATTTCTGGTTCAGGAAATTCGGCAAAGGTGTTAATCGTCAATTAGCTTGCACACAGGAGTTTGAACGTATTCAGTACAGAGAAAATTGTTACTTGCCAACTAATCCAGAAAATGTCGTAGTGTCAGTTAATTATAATTCAGCTACCCCAATGCAAAGCGCTGCTAAAGCACCTTATCGGGCTTCATTTAATGTATCAAGTGTAGGCATGGAGCAAATAGAAAGATCGGCTAAGGCTGGACAACATATAAAATTCGATCATTCTAATTTAACTCAACAAATGGCAATATTTAAAGTAGGCGATGATGTTAGACAAGTAAGTGGTTGTATACGTGTTAAATAATGCAATAATAATTGTATTAATAAATTATTAATAATTGTATTAATAACTAATTAATAACAACTGATTGACAATTAATGATTAAAAAAGTTTTAACTTTTATGAAAATTATCATTTATTTTAATATCATTCATCTGATAAATAATCATTTGATAATTGCAATGTGGTTTTGAATTCGACTTACACTTTCATACCAATACTTGCACTACAATACAAATCATTTGTCATGACGCGATCCGAGACGTGATCTTTTTAAAATTTCGCAGATGATTCAACATTGTCGTCATTGAGACTCGAATATTAACAATTTGTGACCCGATGATATTCAGAAACAAATACATTCTCTGATGAATCAGCTAGGCTTATGTTGCCTTCAATTGCCTTCACGGTACATTGTCAGTGAGATCCTTTATGGATATTTGTGTGTTCAATCTTCGTTTTTCCGTCAGATGCCACTAGACCTATCTCTTTACACGAATTTCACACAAAAGATAGCAGTCAAAGTATTGCATTGTTTAAATTGCACTTATTTTCTCACCAATAGGAAAACATAGTACACAGTCCGCTAAAGTTACCGTCAAATTGCGTGCCGGGAGTTCGTCAAATTACATATCGGTACAATATTTGAAAGGTACGAGCATAAATATCGATGATAACTGACTTGCAAGACGAAAAGCTTAAAAAAGACAAATTACATGTAATAATAATGACTTAAATAATAATTAATAATACATAATTATTTATTTAAATTTTTCTTATTAATAAGATGTTTCATAAATAAGATAATTTCATTCATCTTTATTGTATTAGGATATTCTTGCCCTACAACTGATCCGCATTTTCAAGTTTATCTTTAACATTGAGAATTTGGATTTATTTTTGTATCCATATAATGTCGTCGCCACGCACAACGAGGTAGAACTTGATGTTTTAGTTATTTTTTAATTTAACTGTTAAAAATTTGACTTTCTAGCGCGGTGTAATTGAATGTGTTCGGAATGCGATGTCACGTGATGAAATCGGTCGTAAGGTAGATGGTGACATGTTTCATTATTTCTGCACAACTTATGGAGACAGAGATACCGCCGCATTTCAACGAGCAAGACAAAATTTTGTAAAAAGCATGGCAGGCTACAGCATAGCATTATTCTTACTGCAAGTTAAAGACCGGCACAATGGAAATATTATGGTCGACAAAGATGGACATATAATTCATATCGGTATAAATGAACCGTTGACATTTATTGAATTGTTTTTGATTACATTTACAGACTTTGGATTTCTATTTGAGACGTCGCCGGGTGGCAACCTTGGTTTTGAACCTGACATTAAAATAACGGATGAAATGGTATTAATAATGGGAGGTTCAGTAGAAGCATCCAGTTTTGACTGGTTTAAAGAGCTGTGTGTCAAGGGATATCTATCTCTAAGGTTTGTCTTTTAAAATTTCAATGCCGTGCTAGTTCAATGGTCTTTAAACGTTAATATACTAATTTATTATTTGTAATAATAAATAATAAATTTATTAATAATAAATTTATTAGATCGCAAGATTAGATTATGTTATCATCGCAACATTTAAGAAAAATATTTTCGCAATAGTTTTAAAACAAGCATTAATAATTGTAAATAGATTATTATAAATCACAATTAATTTATCATATATATTTTTTATTTTTATATAATTTTGCTGATAATAAGATTTTCGAGGTATATAAGACACGTTGTTGAAAAATATTGTTATATTTCGGCGTTTGTTCACAAAATGTATGCAAAATACTTATTTGCATTTTTATTATTTGTCGTTAAATCTAATCAGATCGTAAGTGGCTGAATCCCAAAATTTATCGCTAACTTCCTTAATTTATGTGAATTTATAAAACGAATTTATAAAACTTTATAATTAAAGACAATTGGTAATAGACAAATATATAATAACGAATTAAATAATTAAATATTCGTTCTATAAGCACAAATTAAATTTAACAATTACTAAATGCGATAATGTATTAAGTAAATATTTTTTTAAAAGAACTGCTGATCTATTTAAATGTATGACTTTTAATTTTTAAATTATATTATAACTTATAACATTGATTGAATAGGTATTTGCTATCTGTTTTTCATTTAAGAACCTATCGTAAGCAAATATGTGACTTAGTCACGATGATGCTAGACACTAAGTTGCCTTGCTTTCTTGGACATGCTGTAGAGCAATTAAATATGCGATTTCAACCTGAAATGGACGATACTCAGGCAGCTGATTACATTCTTGCAGTCATATACAATTGCACAAGAGCAATAAGGACTCATTTGTACGATATATTTCAATATCATCAAAATCAAATTCCTTACTGAGTATTATAACAACAAACAAGATTTATGTTGTTGCAATATTAATCTGTGTAGTTTTGCTGCGAGAATTAACGGCTTTATTTTGATTTCGACGTACTATAAATTCAGTATTTTTAATATTTTTGATTTTTAAAGAATTTTGTTTGTTGGGTAATTTAGAGTGAAAACTGTGCCGTTCATTATGGAATCTAATTTTAATATCAATCGAATTCCGCTATATAATCGTTACCATTAGTGCATTTTGATCATCATCATAAGTATATTATATGATATATAATATAAATAATATTAATATAACATCATAAATATTATATTTGGGTGACCAAATAAACGACGATGATAATTGATGATCAATTGTGACTAAATAATAACGCTAATCTGTACATTCTTTAAAACTAAAACAAATAACCAAAAATTTGAAAGGCAGGCAAACTTCCTGCATATATTAATTGGATTCCAATTTAAGGTGTACTAAAATCATAAATGGGAGTTCTAAAAATTCTTTTTGGAATTAATACTGAAATAATGTTTTTACCAGTATTAATTAATTTCGATTACCCTACAATATTTTTTGAATTGTGTTTTAATCATAGTAATTTATTTAACGTGGCAAATGCGTGCAAACTGCACGCTTACATGACCACTAACAAAAAAGAACAGGACGAGAATTGTCGAGAAAAGGAAGGTTGATAAATGAAGGGGTATGAGAAGTTATAATGCGAAAAGAAATGATAAGAAGACGAATTTGAACACGACAATTAATCGTAGGCCAATCGAGCGAAACAAGATGGTGGGGTGTATGATCAAAACGACGAAGACGGAGGAGAATTCGGACGGCTACTTTGACGATGCGTTGTAGGGGAAGAAGAGTGGATTTAGATGAGTTGGAACATAGACTCAGATAGTAATCAAGTCTTGAGAAAATGAGAGAAGATATAAGAGTCATACATGAAGAGAAATCGATCAATCTACGAATTTGACGGAGGCTGCGGAGAATCAAAGTAGATGAGCGTATTTTATCTCTAAAGAAAGGTTTAAGTGAAAGTCTGTTCTCGAAATGTAAGCCTAGGAAAATGAGATTGTCAACGGTAGGAAGAATTGTAGAATTTAATGATACGGAGGGAGGTTCTAAGCCGAGGCGTCGAGGTAGGATCCACATAATTTTGGATTTGTTGGAAGCAGAAACACTAAGATCGTGAATAAGATAAACAGGTGCATGAGCATAGATGAGAATGTCATCAGCATATTGCATAACATGGAAGTTAAATTTATGAGAAATCGAAGACAAATCACCAAGAAGAAGAGAGAAAAGTATAGGGCCTAATACGGAGCCTTGTGGAACACTAGATGGTATTGATGAAGGATGGAGAGAGAAGAGTTAGAATAGACGCGAAATGTACGGTTTGATAGATATGAAGAAAACCATGATACAGTGAGTAAAGAGAAGTCATAATCATGAATAAGGCGATGGAGAAGAATCGAGTGATCGACGATGTCAAAAGCAGACGATAGATCAAGAGAAACTATGACACTACATAATTTATGATCGCGCGATATGAGTAAGTCGTTGTAAACTTTAAGACATGCAATTTCGGTAGAGTAATTAGAGCGAAAAGCGGCTTGGAAGGGAGGAAATAAGTTAGAGGAATAGAGATATGTATTAACTTGCTTAAGAACGAGACGCTCAAGGAGTTTAGAGAGGGTTGGAAGAAGTGAAATAGGACGGTACGAAGATGGTAGTGAGGAGTCGAGAGATTGCTTTTTTATTGAGAGGACGAACAGTGGTGCATTTCCAGATGGAAGGAAATGTACGGCTACAAATGGACGACTTGAACAATGTGGTTAGGAAGAGTGATATAGATGAGCAGATATTTTTAAGCAAGTGAGTGGGAATTGGGTCAGAAGGAGAGGTTTTATTAGGTAATGACAGCAGAACCGAAGAAACTTCATCAGACGAAACGGGAAGAAGGTGGAATAGTTCTGGGAGAGAAGTATTTAAAGAGAAGAGTGGGTACAAGGGGGCTATGGGTAGTAGGTAAAGTAAATTAGATAGCTTAGTTTGTAGATAAGAAGAAAATTCATCAGGATTTATATTACAAGAAGTAGATGATTGTGAAAGAATTGAGTTTAAGATTTTCCAATGAGATTTAGAGTTGGAAGATGACTCGAGTTGATTTCGCCAAAAGAGAGTACGTTTAGTACGTATAAGAATGAGATGTGAACGGCGTTGAGAAAAGTAGGAATCACGGAGATTTGGAGTGAGTGAGTTGGGAGAACGTTTAAGAAAGCGACTATACACACGAAAGTGGTTTCATACAGACAGAAAGTGGTTTTAATGTACATTAAAAAGCACTACATATGAACCTAGGTTTTATTGGATTTTTATGTAATTTTGGATTCCAATATAATATAGGTATAGTTTTATTATCTAATTCAACCTTTATACCCTTTTTATCTATTATAGAACAGTGACTTGTAATAATTGTTTCTAAACTCAACTCACTACGTTCATATGTTGGATTTACATTTAAATCATTAGAATTAACCTCTTTCATTAGTATATCATAATAAAGCTTTTTGCATATGAAGACAAAGTTATTACTAGCTTTATCAATAGTTGTTATTATATAGTTATCCTTTAATTTAGTAAGTTCTTTATACATATCTTTATTAATTTTATCTTTCCTTTTATAATTGTTTGCTATTTTCATTTTATTTTTAGTTTCATTAAATATATAATCTGTTCAAATTTTAAGCTTTCACAATTAATCAGCTTACCACTAAATTTACAAAATTAGTTTGATGTTTGTGTTTAGGTTTTTGTTATTATATAGTTATCGTATAAATAAAAACGTTAATATAAACCTTATATTAACTTATCCTACCTATATTTACATTATCTATACATTTATTAAAATTTATATTCAGTTTATATAATAAAGTTTATTAATTTATAAGTAAAGTTTATGGTCATTTATTGTTATTAACATTTATTGTACGATTATAGTATTTTGTATTACAATAACTGTCTATTATACAACTTAGCCTATCATAGTCGTTAATTAATTTTTGATTTATTGAACATATGATATCTTTAGAAAAACTTCTTATATTTACATAAAGATCTTTTAGCTTATTATCACTTAAAAGTTGTTTTAATATTTCTAATTGTTCATTTATATACATATCTTTTTTAATATTTTTAACTCTATTTTTCCTATTCCTTTTATCACCATGACTTCTTGGTTTGCGTTTAACCGGATTATTATAATATAGTTGTTTATTATGTATTATACTACTTCTGCCAATTCCTTGTACCACGTCATTCAATCCTAATGGGTACATGGAATTAAGCGTTTTAATCCAAAAATCTTCTTTTTCTAATAGTTTTTGATTTAATATTGAAATGTTTTCTTCGATAATATGTTCTAAAATAAATAATTTACAGTTTTTAATATCATGTCCTATTAATCTCATATGTTTATGAAATATAGTTTGACTATTATGCTGTATATTATATATGTGTTGCCTAAACCTAGTTTTTAACATTTGATATGTTTTTCCTATATATTGCAATCCACATGTGCATTGTATAAGATACACTACACCTGCGGTATAACAGTTACAATTATTATTAATATTTAATGAAAAACATGTTTCGCCGAATTACTTACAAAGCAATTATTATTGTAATTATTTGATTTTGATGATCCATTTTTCTTTTAAATAATTATTGGAGCTGGATCAAAGAATAGAGGAAATTATTTTTGATATTTTGCTAACTTCTGTTAGCATCTTTAGAAGCAACATCTCCCAAAGTAATTTTCTGAAGATGCTAACAGAGGTTAGCGAAATATCAAAAATAATTTCTTCATTCCGTTGATCCAGCTCCAATAATTATTTATCAACATGTTTCTTTTATTGAATTTTTGAATTGTTTTTGAATTTTTGAATTTAAAATATATTAACTGCAATATATCTTGCAGTTAATATTAAATCATAAATTGTTTACAGTTTCTAATATGTCATATTAATCTCATATGCTTATGAAATATAGTTTGACTATTATGCTTCATTTGACTATTAATTTCATTTTCAGATGTCATGAGAAGATATAAAAGTTCAAGAAATGAAATTGGTGTATGTGAAATTGAGCTCGCTTGAGTGAATGAACGTGAGGAAAGTATAGTGATCCATTTCGTAGACAAATGAGAAGATA
This sequence comes from Pomphorhynchus laevis, assembly GCA_012934845.2. Lineage (NCBI taxonomy): Eukaryota > Metazoa > Acanthocephala > Palaeacanthocephala > Echinorhynchida > Pomphorhynchidae > Pomphorhynchus > Pomphorhynchus laevis. The sequence goes on from WNNJ02002985.1 coordinate 33,481, forward strand.
AAATATACAGATCAACTAGATAGCGATCGATTCAGAACAAAATTTAATGTTTTTCATAGTTGTCTAGTTTGTCAAAGTTGCTAGTTTATTCTGCTTATAATTTGACGTTTTTTACAATATAGTAAAGGATTAAAACGTCTAGGACTAAGTGAATGTATGAATTTTGGAAATTGAAACACTTGCGATATTCTAGTTATCGAAGGTAAATACGAAATGCGTGGCGAAGTTTGCGTTCAGAATTTTTTGTATGTTCAGTGTCAAACCACGGAACTTTGTGGTGCCATTTACAATGAAATGTGATTTGAAAGACAAAGTGATGTCTAAAATGTTGGAAATTTCAGAATTGTATAAAAGAGATAATTGGTCAGTACACACAATGAAATATAGTCCTCATTTGTGAGGAATGATGAATTAATTACAGTATAGAGTGCATAAAGTTGTTACTTATGCCAAATACGGGAGTGAGAAACTTTTAAATAGTGAGCGCGGAAGATTGAGATTAGACGTAACATCGAAGTGATGAGAAATATCAGGATCGTAGATTGAGCATGAGTGAAAAGTGTCAATGTGATCGGGAAGGTTAAATCAAGAGTACCATCTAAGACAGGCGCGTTGTAGTCAAATATACATAATGGTTGTATTCGACGATAATTGAAATAAATGCTACATTATGTGGATTTGAGGGACGGTCAAGTCCAATATTATACATCAAAAACAATTATTAAGTAGGAGGAAGTAGAAACATGAAACATGAGACCAGCAAGTTCTACGAAAAGCAAAGTAGATTATGAATGGTGAACCAGGACGATATCAAATAGCTAATTTAAGGGATACTTAGAAAATTTCGATAGAAAGGTAATTCAAAAGTTGCTGAAGAAGTCGGAGGATATATGAATTGATATGTGTATATAATCGAGAAAAGATACACTAAAAACCTTCAAAAATGATTAGTTATTAAAGGCGATGATTTGGATCCTTGATAACGTGCACGGTCAAGAACGAAATAATGTAAAGTGATTGAATGTACTTTATGGAAATGTCATCAGAATCAATATACGATTATTTAGTAAGACAAATACAATCTAGAGATTGTTCTACGATAAATCTGATTTGTGTGGAATCAAGCAAATATTAAAGCCAATACAAAACTCAGAAATGTCATTTATGTGACCTACATTAGAAGGGTGTAGTGGACTGTAGTCATTAGCGGATTTTTAGAGATGGACGGCATCGAATTTTTGAAAATGGAGGGACAACAAAAATTTCCAGAGATTTTCTTTATGAAATAAAGAAAATCTTTTGATGGAATATTCGTCATCATTTTCGCATTGCATTTTTTAGAGCGGGCAAGTAAAATTTATGCAATCTCAGCCTGCGTAAATCATGGAAAGTGCTATAATGATCATTTAAAGCGGGTAAATGAAATCAAATAGGCTAAGATGCAATCTTGCAGCGCGACTTTTACATTATTAATAATAATCTTATAGATTATTAGACTTAACTTGGGATTTATTCAAACAAAAAGAGAAAGAGGGCAAATATCACTGAAAACAGAAGGACAGTCAGCTAAAATTAGTAATTTTAAAATAAAGAACACGGCAACGTCACCATCAAGGTGATATTAGGATGATTGAAAAGAATAGAGTGAAATATTCATCGTTTGATTCACCATAGTTAGATCATCATATGGATAATTGTCGCTAAATAATCAACAGCTGGTATCGTTTAATGAGTTTGTCGTATGTTTGTATATTTTATTTGCAGTAATTTTATAGTTGGTCAGCATATGACTCATTTATTGTAGAATTTGTCTTTTACGCGCACTCTTAGTTGACAACGAGATCAATTCGAAAGTACAGAATCTACTCATAATAGTATTTGACATTAGGGATTTTGATAATCCGGACATAACAGCAATAAGTGTTTAGATATCCCATTCAGATTTACTGTATGTGAGCTCGTGATGTTCATAGGCAGAATTAACTGGTACAGACCAAAACTGTCTGTTAGCTGACTTGGAACATCTTGAGTTTCACCTTATCGGATTTTACATTAAATTGCCTCTAATCAAAATGTAATCGAGCTTTGTAGCTTTTCTTTTAGATTGTTGTAATCGTCGTAATTCCGTTGAATTAAGGCGCACATGAGAAAACCCGGTGCGCACTGCTCTAGAAAAGTGTTTTTATAATGTATTTATCGTGACTTTACTACTAAAGGCACTTGTGCCTTTACCAACTTAAAATTATATTAATATTAATTATATAATTATATAATTAATTAATAATCTTCAAATTATTAATTTGAAGATTATTATATTATATTACTACATAGATAATATCATTACATAATATTATCACAGATATATCTTATCATGAATATATCTTATCACAGACGAAGAACTTTGCTGTTTTAAATAATTCATCTACAAAAATATGTTTGAAGTGATAACCAGGTAAAAAAATTAAATGCGTGGACGCTGAACTTCAATACATTACAATATGGCTGATAGAGATATCAGTCATTTTAAGATATTAAGATGTAATTACGATATTATTTTTGACAAATTTAAATAAATCTTTAGATAATCATGTTAATTTCTCAGCGTATCTGTTCTATAACACGCGTATCCAGTTTCTTTCGAGCTGGATATCGCTTACTGTCAACCATTAATGTTGATAAACTACAATGTATAAAGTACGGTGAACCTATAGTAGATTCATTGCAGCTTAACACTTCAAAAATGGAAGTTGAAGATCGTTTGCCAAATGAGCACGTAATACTAAAATTGGTGGCTTCATCTATCAATCCAGCAGACATCAATGTAATACAAGGAAAATATGGTAATCTGCCTAAAACACTTCCAGAAACTATTGGGAATGAAGGATTGTTTGAAGTAATTAAATCAGGTTGCCAGGAAGATTTTAAGGAAGGTGATTGGGCGATAGTAAAATCAATTGGTACCGGGACATGGTGTTCGCATTTGCGTGCACACAAAAATGACCTTATTCGAATGGATAAGAAACTAGGTGTTGATTATGCAACGACACTGTTGGTTAATCCGGTTACAGCATACCTATTGCTTCATAGCTTTGTAAAACTAGCAGAAGGAGAAAATGTTATAATCAACGCACCGACTTCAATTGTAGGTCGGTCTTTGATTCAAATATGTAAAAGTCAGTATCTACAGTCCACATGTATCTTACGAGATGAACAGATCAACGATTCAGCACTGAAGCAAGAATTGACCGACCTAGGCGCTACGTATATTATAAGTAACAGTAATCTCCGTGATAAAACAATATGTGCCGATATTCCAAAAGCGAGACTGGCACTTAATTGTGTCGGTGGTAAACATGCGACAGATATGATGCGACTGGCTTTAGAAGGGTGCACAATGGTTACTTATGGTGGACTCAGTCTGCAACCAGTAACAGCTCCTACCGGTAGTCTAATATTCAGAGATCATAGATTTTTTGGATTTTGGTTGTCAAGATGGCGTTTACAAAATGCCGAAAGTGGACTTTTAGAAGGAGTGATAAGTGAATTGACACAAATGGCCCTCGAAAAGAAACTCATACTTCCAAAATGTAAGAAATTTCAACTAAAACAATATAAAGAAGCCTTCGAAGAAACCTTAAAACCTGGCAAAAAAGAGAAAATTCTCTTAACTAGCTGAGTCTTACATACGACAGTACATAATGTACACTACTTTTTTATTGCAAAATTTCAACCGCTGATTCAAATCTATCTTTATGGCAAAAACACATTTAGTTGAGTTTAATTATATTTTAAATTATAACTCCAAATTCTATACTCTATTTTATTGCATAAATTAATTATTATTAATTAATTAATTATTAATTATCGTGCTCCTACCTTATGTTAAAACGTATATTAATCACATACCTAATCTTAGCTGACAACTTGTCATTTTTATTTCTCCATTCTTTAGAAAAACTTTATGCATTGTCTTCATTCTTTCGTTTTTATTATATGCTTTTAAATTAAGGTTATTTTATATGCAATGTAAGCTTTTATTAACTAATTGTTCTAATACTTATTTGTATTAAACATGAATCGAAAAGTCGATTTTGAATGTTTGCGTCGATTATTCGACATTTTGTACGGTATATGATAATAAAGTTATTGATTTTTTGTCTAGAATAAGGAATCCAAACTTCACGGAAAATGAAACTAAATATTTGAGTAGCTTTAATCTTTCAGTGAAACAATATTCGACTCTCAAAATATTATTAAATAATCAATTTAAATTCTCGGGAAATATCTAAATAATTTCTGAGTGTAATAATTGCCATAACCAATAAAATTTAAATATTTTTAGATTTTCTATTTCTTATTTTGGTAGACTCTAAATTAACTAGAAACTTCTACATGCTTTACATTCGATGGCAATCTCATTAAAGTATAATATTCAATATCAAAATTATAGGATGTGGCATTATGTAAAGCAAATAATCGTGATGACCACTTAATTGAAATATTATTATTAGTATACAACAGCCAATGAGCGGTGACTCGTTTGGCTGGATATCACGTTTAGTCTTCATATAAGTACACTGGGATCCATAAAGCAAATTACTTAAAATAAACGCATAAGCCAGAATTCAAAATGATTGTGGACTCAGGTAATCAAATGCAAGGCGAATGAGTCCCGTCATTCATTGGGCCTTAAATCTAGTTGTCATCCATGTTATCCATGTTATCCATCTAGTACACATCCATATCATTGAGCTGTCTAGAGGTGCTGCACTTTAATCCAGTTGTTTAGCAGCCCCATACTGATGAGACTCAAAAGTCGAAACAGCATAGAGAATTAGTTTATGCTGTTTAAGTCTTCCCGATTCCTTCGATCAGAATTGGATTAATTATTAAAAATAAATAATTTTTGATTTATTCTTAAAAATTAATGAACGAAATAGGAAAACGATTTATATAGTTTTCTTCGTTAAATAAATGTAGTTCTGACGTTTAGACAAATGTTGCAAACTAACACTCCATATATTCGAAATTGGAGCAGAACCTGGAATAATAATTATTTTTCATAAATAAATGATTTCTTCTTTTGTTTCTGGTGCCATTATGAATAAACAACTTAATTTCAATGTTCCTGCTCCAAAAATAAAAATTTTTAAGATTGGGACTGATCATTTATTTTTATTAATAATTTATAGTGGCTGTTGCTTTTTGTAAATTATGGTTGATTTTAATGGTAATCACAACTAAAAATACATGATAATCACTGACGACAACGAAGTAGTTTTACTTTAAGTAAATTAATTTGCATGTTTTCGTCAAGCCAGTTATTTTTCTTCAAGAATCAAAGCAAGTTTTTAGTTGATGTTGTTGTGTAATTGCTGAGATTTCAGTTACCCACTACAACTTGCAAAATTAAATTAACAATTTTATTTATTAAATTTATTAAAATTTTTATTTTTTATTTTGTGAGATATCAAAAAAATAAAAACTATTTTGAGTTTTCATGGTAAACCATCGCTTTGGCGATTACGTGAATTAGAAGCATGTAAAATATTCACAGCAATAAAATTTTACAAAAACAGATTTAAATAATTATGCTTGTTCGCATAGTAGAACCAAGTTTTGTTAATTGCGTTAGCTGTATAATAAGTTATTTAAGTTAATCATTGATTGTCGCCTACTCAAGTGTTATAACGTGTCGCAAGCTTTCTGTGTAGCGTCGAGAATTTACCAATACAACATTTTTATAATACATTTAAGTAATAATGTCGGGATGTGGATGTACTAATCAATGCCCGAATCCAAGTAAAGATGAATTCTTCGGACTTGTTTTTATATTAGCTCTAGTATTGATTCTCGGTATACTTCCCTGTGGAGTGATATTTGGACTACTCATACGGAAACTTGTTCTCTGGAGAAAAAAGAAATCGTATACTTATCCGGTAGCTGATGTTCAAATAGATAACGTTGACATTGTATAAATTTGAGTAAAAGCAGTAATATTTTAACAAAATAATATCGATTTTCGTTTATTGTTACTCATTATATTATCTAAATATGTGTTCGTATATAGATATAAATACCACATTATGTTTCATGGTTTTCACTTATTGTGCACTTCTTAAAATACTACATTACGATATGTGATAATAATTTATACTCCATAATTATATTTAATACTATATTATATAAATAATTAATGGAGCTTTATCAAAGAAAAGGAGAAATTATTTTGATATTTCGCTAACTTCTGTTAGCATCTTCCGAAAATGAAGATGCTAACAGATGAAGATGTTAACATCTGAAGATGCTAACAGAAATTAGCGAAATATCAAAATAATTTCTCCTTTTCTTTGATCCAGTTTAATAATTATTTATCAATAATGGATCGGTATCAACTATTTAAAAAAACCAAATTATATAGTAAGTCATATTTGAGTAATTATATTAACCATTGATTTGAAGCGCGTTTTACATAGATTCCACTATAAATTGCTTTGAACTTGTATTTACAATTTCAACGCGAAGTTGGATGTATGCGTTTTTTTACTTTTATCACCATCTATTCACCTGAAAGTGCGCTCTTGCTATTTCTCCGTGATCTTCAATCCATTCATAACAACGTTAGTCATATTATATGAGGACAAGTTATTTTTTCTCTACTATTTCCTCAACTTGACTATTGTCGTAGCTAAATAACTCACCTAAAGTTCTACCTCATCCTATTCAACGTATTATGCATGCTAATGCGCTTATATTATTATGCCTTAGACGTTTTAACCATATTTTATAACATCTCTACATTATTCACTGGGGCAACATATCTCACTTCGCAACTATTTGATTACTCTTCCACTACTTTCGTGCTCGTACTTACAACTAGCCTATAGTTCCAATCATATCGGCATATTTGCTATTCCTAGACTCTACCAACTTCGGACTTCGCTCATACAGTGTAAGTGCTCCATGAGCATGGAATTATCTATCGGAGAGCATCCGACATTCTCATTATCTTTGTATCTTTAATAAACTACTTCAATTATGCTGACAGATTGTGCAATTTATCAATTTTTATTATCTACAGAATTTTTTGTGGACTTCTATGTTTGGTCTTTATTTGACAACTTGCCCAATTATTCACATGGACACAATTATTATTATTATTATCAAGTTCAGACTTAGCCATAAGGCTTTAAGCCGATCACACAATACAGAAAAAAGATCAACCAAATGGGTAGGTTAGAAAAGGTGACAAATCAGCCTGGACGTATATCCAACGTCGAACCCTGTTTTTGAAAGCGAGGAAATTGGTGATGGCAGCGATGGGTTCAGGCAAACTATTCCAAACATCTACTGCCCGTTCAGACAGTCTGTAAAATTTTCGCAGCTTACCCGGTAATTTTTTAAAAAGCATCTTACAATGGCCTCGCAATCTCGAATTATCTCGAAATCTAACTACACCCAAAGGAAAGCCATCAGCTGAATGTACAATTTTCCAAAGTGTAATCAGATCAAGAAAAAGATACCGATACCTCACTGATAAAACGTTCAAACATCTTAATCTTGAAATAAAGCTTCCTTGACAACACATCCGAGAAGCTCGTCTCATTACACTTTCCAAGTTATTCAACTCACTCCTGGTCGTTGGAAAGGTTGCCTGTACACAATACTCAAGATGTGGTCTTACTAGGGCACAATAAAGTTTGGCGAAGATTTGCGGCGATAATTTTGCAAAAGTCATTTTTATGCAGTATAAGGCACGTATCGCTTTTAACCGCGCGTGATCACTATTTGCTCTTGTCTTTAGCGATTCGTGAATTATCACTCCCAGGTCGGGATGTTCTGAGACTCGCTTGATTGAGTGTCCATTTATTTTGTAATCGAAATGAGTTTTATCTCTACCCAATCTGATCCATACACATTTTGTCGCGTTGAGTATCAAGCCAGTGCTATTACACCAAGTCCCGATACGGTTAAGGTCACATTGTAAAAATTCACAATCCGCCTCGTTTTGGGTTGTTGCCCATATTTTAACATCGTCAGCAAATGCCAGGTGAGGACACTTTAACCTTAGGAGTAGGTCATTCAAAAAGATGATAAAGAGAAGTGGACCTAGGACCGTGCCCTGAGGAACACCCGAATGAACACGTCGAGCTGTTGACAAAACTTCATCTAATCGCACAACGAATGATCGATCCTCGAGAAATGTCTTAATCCAGTTGCAAATTGTCGTAGGTACACCGTAATGACGTAGTAGTGAATCTAAACCAGCATGTGGAACTCTATCAAAGGCCTTAGAGAAATCAAGAAATATTATATCAACTGTAAGACCCGAACTAAGAGCAGCTACCCAATGTTCGCGAGCATTCAACAGATTAGTTAGGCACGAGCGACCAGGTCGGAAGCCGTGCTGAGAATCATCAAGAATTTGATATAAATTTAGATGTTCACGTATTCTCTTCGCAATGAGTCTCTCCATAATTTTAGAAATAACACTGGTAAGACTAATTGGTCTAAAATCTGAACAAGTTAGTGCCAACTGTTTCTTTGGAATAGGTACAACAATTGCCCTTTTCCAATCATCAGGAATCCACGAATACTGTAAGCTTCGATGAAATAGAGACGTAAGGCTTGGAGCAATAATGTGCGACAGAGTACGCAAAAGAAAAGGGGATACACCATCTGGTCCTGCAGAGCCAAAACTATTTAATTTATGGAGTTCAGACTGAACTTCAATGACATTAATAGGAGATATTGGTAAGTTAGATTGTAAGTTGGGCGGGTACTGTATCTGGTCAATATTCGATTGCGAGGATATAAAACAATATTTTGTTTTATATAATATTTTGCTTTATATAGTTGTGATCCAACTTATAATGATCCCAGGCCCTAAAGTTGCATATAATAACTTAGTATTTTTTTGAAAAATGTGTCTTAAAGGATTTTATTTAAGAATTTTTTATAATTTTTTATTCTTTAAAATTCTTCTGAAGTTTAAGATATTTTCATTCTTATAGGATGAAATTCCTATCTTTCTTCGCAAGCAAGGTCATTGTTCCACTCCAACAAAACTCAAGGTCATTGCAAAAATACTACACCACAATCTCTCAACTTCCTTCAGGCAGGTTCTCTTGAATGAATACTAGAGTTCTAGATATAGCTCTAGCTGAGTAAGGGATAGGAAGAGTATTGCTCGTCTTAGTCCCTCTCAGGCTTCCTAGTGGAAGATATCCAAGAAGGAGAAGTTTGTCTCTTTGAGGGAGAGGGCATCGGATTGGATTGATTTGGAGGAGTCACTAGCCCTACATAATTATGGAGCCGCGTTTTCTTCCCAGCCAATCCCGACCTGTGATTACTTAAGGAACAGGGCTTATCTGTTACGGATATCCTTAACTACTGGGGCCCACTTCCGGGCACCTCCAAAATCGTCGCTTTACTATCTTCTCGGGTCTGTCAGTTTTTGAAAGCCGATCAAAGAAGATAAGTGGCCTCCACAATGCTTGTAGCCCCACCATCTGATGTAGCCGGCATCAATATTAGCCGACGTATATTTTTACCTAAGAAAAAATCGGTTTCATGTCCCAAAGACTTGCGGCCCATTTTGATTTAAAAATCCCTCATCCTTATCTACTAAGATGTAGAATCCGCGACCATTTAAGTAGGCGTAACTTAATCCCACCGAGTTTTAATGGGTTTGTCAAAGAATGCTCGGTCCATTCAGCAATTGGTAAAGTGCATCAGTTTTGTCAGAATAACAGTCATCAGCTTTATGTGAAAGTTGTCTTGACTTTTCTGCTGCATTTATCCGCATCTCCATTCCTTTCGTTATCACCTCTCTCAAGTCCCTTGGGCTGCCTGCGAGAATTGTTGACAGGGTGAAGATATTGCTGTAACCAAGCGGTTCAACTATGAAGACGACCCTGATGCACGTCAGTTCTACCTCACTATTTGTGTAGATCAAGGTCCCGCTCTTTCTCATATCCTATACCTTGTTAGCTCCATTGTTCTTTTCAAGACTTTTAAACGTGATCAACATCTCGTGGTATACGCTGATGATACCACATCCTTGTTTTTTGGACGCAGGTGCAAAGATCTAGTCTCGAACTTCAGCCGTTTATTTTTATGATTAAAATAGCTGTTACCCTTATCCAGTCTTATGTTAAACTCCAATAAATCGCAACTGGTCGTCTTTAATCGCATTCCTGCCACAAAAAAAAGAAGCTTAAGAGACCAGCACTCACCTCCATTTTTCAACCTTAATCATCCCCATCTTCACGAGTCCAGTAAAATATCTGGGATTTATCTTTACGGTGAACTGGTTGGCGAAAGCTGACCTGGATAGACTTAAACGTATCCTAACGAGAGCTAGGTGGGTGCTAAAGCGGGCTCAGAATTGGTCATTTAATGGGAAAACCCAAGTACGCCTTTGGGGAACTTGAACTATCTCGGGGTTAGTCTTATTTTCCAAAGGACGCTGCTCCAGAGCAAATGCTAAGGTTTCTCAAGCTCCTCATTTCGCGATTACCGAGGATAGTCCGCCTCGATTGGATTCTTCGGGGTTGAAAGACCAAAAGTGGTTTAGTCGGAGAGCGGCGTGTTGGATGGACTATAAGGCTCAGATCCCGCTGGATCTGGGGCCGTAGTTTAAAAGAAGGTTGGAATGAAAAACAAATGTCCTGTCTTCCATATTTACTAATCAACCACTCCATACCTTCACAAGTCGAGTAAAATACATAAGGTTCACCATTACGGGTGAGCTGGTCAGCGAAAGCTGACCTGGATAGACTTAAACGTATCCTGAAGAGAGCTAGGTGGACTCTAAAATGGGCTCAGCATCTGTCATTTAATGGGAAAACCCAAGTATACCTTTGGGGTACTTAAGCTATTCCGGGATTAGTCTTCTTCTCTAAAAGACGTTCCCCAGAGCAAATAGTAAGGTTTCTCTAGCTCCTCGTCTCAAGATTACCGGCCATAGTCCGCATCGAATAAACTCCTATGGGGGTGAAAGACATCAAATGGTTTAGTCGGATGGCGACGCGCTGGTGCGACCGGGGGCTCCGATCCCTATGGACCTGAGACTGTAAGCCTTGAAGAAGTAGGAGATTAAAGTAAAGTCCTAATACGAACAAAGAGAAAAGAATGAAATACGTTCTTTGATCTAGTTTTTCTATCTTGTTATGCTTTTCTAGATAGTTAGTGGTTGTTTTGTTAACAAATTCTTTATTTATATACATGGTGAATTTTCTATTAATAGGTTTATAAAAATACTGTGTTAATACATAATTTTCAAGATTAAGATATTTTATAATTATTTTATTCCAGTATAAATATTATTCATACGCAATAATCTGGAGTCTGTCTTCCGATCAGCAACTAAAATGGTAAAAGCGGTTAGACATGTGGAATATCAGGATCGGCTCTCGAGTTTGGGAATGATATCACTTCGATATCTGCGCGACAAGGCGGACCTGTGCCTAGCCTGTAGATTTTACACTACAATCACCATCCACTCAGATCGCTAATGCATACGCGTGATGTAACCTCACTTCGTGGTCATCAGTTCATGCTAAAAACACAACTATTACGCTACAAACTAACGTCCCTATACTTTAGCGAATCGTTAATTTGCTATTCTAGCCTATTTTTTTTTGTAGTATTTCGTACAATAACTGAGAAAATGATCTCTGCATGAACATTTTGAAGTTTTTAAATACTAAGTGGCTATCGACCATATCAAAAGCCTGCTTGAAATCTTTGATGTTTGGAATGCAGAATTCTAGAATGTACCACCATATTTTCTAGTACACTGAGAGCGTATAGTAGATACGCTTGTAGTGTACTATTATTCTTTCACATAAGTTATTAGCCGCAAATGGCTATTTTAACTGTTCACAGCAAAGAAAAAAGTTAATTCACAGAAAAGAAAAAATCTAGAGCGTATAAAGTAGATTGTTTTTCATGAACTCGTAATGTTCATCATGAAGTGATGTATTTCCAACATCCATAATAAGTCTATCACTTTGAATGCGGGTAAGACCTTTGATATGCGATTTTGACAGGCAATACCCCTATATGATAATTTTCTAGAATATTTTCTTTACCTTTATAGATAACACTTGGAGTGTAGCAATTCCAATTAATCGCCAAGCAGTCATATTCTATGAATATTATTCTAAATATTATTTTTATAATATTTATAAAAATTAGTATTATAAAGATCGTTTATAAAGTTTTTGTTTAGGATTAAGATGTACAAAGTATGTAGCCTGTGTTAATTAAGATTTCCTGAATTGTAATTGACCATGCAATTGTACAGGTTTATTTAAATGCTTTTGAAAATCGAATAGGTTGTAATTAATGACACTTAATTCTTTAATAATTTTAATGCTTCAATGCTAACTGGTTGTTTAGAAGTTACATGGATACTGCACTTGTAGTTTCAATTTGGAAAAACACATTCTCGTAGTTCAATTTCTGTTTATTTATTTCGAATAAATCATGGAATCTACAAGATATCTTAAACAATCAATACTTCCATTATGGGATCAAATAATTTAATTTTAGCATTACAATTCAATTTATAGATTAAATTGCCAAACGCCAAACCCGATCCCAGCCAAATCCGATTTAAACAATTTAACTAATTTATCTGCTTAACTTTTGCTGTTTTTTGTTAGTTGGTGGACTTGTAAATCTGCGGCTGACATTGTAAGCCTGCAGCTGACAAAATTACAATTTAATGTATAATTTGATTCGTATTTTATTTTTCGTAAAGATTTTTTACTGTTTTAGATTCAAAAACACTAATATTCAATACTCAATTGAAATGACCTCGGATACGTAAGATTATTTGTTGAAGAATTTTTACTATTTTGTTTATAGTCTTTTGAATAAACCTAAATCTGAAATGACATCCGAAGAGCTGGCTCTCAGAGAGGAACAGGAATTTAGTTCTGGGCCGTTATCATTGCTGATGGATGCCGTTAAAAATAATACGCAAGTCCTCATCAATTGCCGAAATAACAAAAAACTTTTAGCACGAGTAAAGGCGTTTGATCGGTAATTTTGATTTTGATTTCATCCAAATATGGCATTGATAATGGATACGACCGGTTTTATTTCTATTGTCTCAAACTAAGTAGTCTGCTTTATATCATAGGCTGATTAAATACACAAATTATTAGATTATCAGAGTTTTCATTCATATAATAAACAACTACTGCCAATTTATCTTCAACTTGTGGTTTAAACAACTTTAACTGCTTGTAGTTTGGCCTTACTGCTATGTTGGGTCGATGAATAGCGGCCGAAACTTGATATCATAGCATTTCTCCATAATGACCTCTAATCCTTATTCTGATACATCGTCTGTCATATATTAGTCAATTCATAAAAAATTGACTTTTATTTTAAATTATAGTTGATATCAAGATAAATTCTATAAAATCTTATATAATTATTTATTATTTGTCTTTATTTTTACTTATATAAGTAAAAATAATATAATATTATTTCATAATATTATAATTTATGATTTATATAATTTACATAATTATATATAATTATAATATAGTAATAATATAGAGTACGTAGACTCAGTCATCTGATCTGATTTGTATAAATCTGATCACATTTAACATTTTTTAAGTTACATTTTTTATTATTATGTTGACAAGTTATTATTGACCGGCGGACTTTGTTTTCCAGATAATATAACTTTTGTCAGAAATACTAAAAATAATAATACGACATTATTTTTCTGCTAATTTTCAAGCTAGTTTTATGAATTGTTTTCTATTTCTTTATAACGGATAAGTATAAATCAAAAGAATGTTATTAAAATATTAAATCTACAATATATAAATCAACAAAAAATATAATTAAAAATAAATTTAAATAATAAGCGAAAAATGTTACGAATGAATAATAAACAATATGTTTTGTATGAGAATAAGATACACCAGATAATCAAATTTCATCATAGGAAATACATCATTAGCATGCATTTGGACCCGCTGATATGTTAGGTCGAGGAATAGGGCGATGAAATCTGATTACATAGCAGTTCCTCCTGGAGATCTATATTCCTTATTATGATATATCGTCTGTTATTTATTAGTCAATTCATAAAAATTGATTTTAATTTAAAATTTAAAATTCTTTAAATTTTTTTATATAAATATTAATTGTATAAAATATTATAATATTATTTATTATTTATCTTTATTTTTATATATCATATGATATATGTAGCTCTAGTTAGCTGATTTGATTTGTAAATATGAAAAATAAAAATGGAAATATGATAAATTAATAATATTAATTAATTATTTTTTATAATTATTTATTTTTATTTTTACATAGTATAAAGTACATAATTATTTATTAGTATAATTATTTATTTTAGTAAATATAATTATTAATTAATATAATATTATTAATTATTATTAATTAATTATTAATTTATAATTATTTATTGTAGTATAATTATTTATTTTTATTTTTACATAGTATTTTTACACGTATACTTAAATATATGATCTGTTATAAGTTACTTTTTAAAACAAGTTATTTTGTCGTTAGCAATTTAGATTTTTGATTTAATTTTAAATCCTAAATTGTTATTTTGTAAAATAAAAGTTATTTTGAAGTAATAATCATTTAAAAGCTTAACGAGTACTGTTATCTGTAAATACTATTTCTTTATAATTATATAATGTGCATTTGCTAATACGATAGGTCATAATGATGACTTACTCATCATTATGATAATAACAATTACTTACACATGCTGTCGATGTTAGCGTTGACCCCACTTTTCAGATATTCGTTAGGCATGTGATCCCAACTGCGTGTACTTCGGATAAGATCAAGAGCCAGATAATTGTAAAAATCCAACAGACAGAAATGCGCGAACCGAATAAATTCCCAAAAGTCTTATTCCTCACAATAGCCGCTGTCTTGTCACATAATGTGACATAATGTGACATAATGATGACTCATCATTATGTGAAAACGTCATATCAACGTCGGATTAATCGTTTGCATAATGTGTAAATATTTAGAATCACATAATTTTTCGTTTTGATAATTTTGATTTGTCGTTAACAATTTAGATTTATGATTTTTATTTAATTTTGTCCTAAACACTTTTATTAAATTATCTTATCAATTAAATAAGACAAAATCTGATATCAGGTATATAAATAATAAAATGAGATCAGGTAATTATACCTTTATTATTCCTTTTATTTTATGTAATTATCAAAAATTTCAATATTTCATCTACAGTTTCTTTTTATCAAGTTATTAATGCAACTTAAGATGTGCATTGATAAGATTTACGTTGTATACCTAAAAAAGACTATAATGAACAATATTCAAAGCGGGCGTGAATGAGTAAATTGAGCAAATTTTTTGAACAAAATGAAGCTTTCTTTATTTCGATAGTAAGACGATAGTATTAGCTGTTTTTAGTTTTCAAATTCTAAAGAATCTCTACATTTCAAACTACCGTGGGCCTGAATATATTTTTAATTGCTAATGATATCATATCAATATGCGTGAAATGTGTCTTTTAGTCATTGCAACATGGTTCTGGAAGGAGTTCGTGAAATGTGGACCGAAATGCCAAAGTCCGCAAAAGGTGAAAAGAAAGCCAAGCCGGTGAATAAGGACAGATATATTTCGAAAATGTTTCTCCGTGGAGATTCAGTAATAATTGTTCTACGAAGTAATCCAGAATCGATTGCAAATACTGAATCCAGTCAGTCGTAGTGCATGTGTACTTTAAAACTTTTATGTTATAAAATACTGTCTTTATTGATCTCTTCAGGTTTAAATATTTAAATAGTAATTTTAAAATTGGTATGATAAAGTTTCGTTTTTGACACGAAGGAAAATATCATTTTGAAATAATGACTTTTGATTTTTCGAAATCAACAAACAGCGAAACATCAGAGGGCCGCCTTAAATGAATTGCCTAATAAATAGATTTGTTTTCATAAAGCAAGAGCTTGATTGCAACGTTGACTGTGAAGATGTCTAATGTCATAAAGAATATTTTCTTTATGCTTTAACATATTATCATGTCTTAATCGAATTACGTGGTGAGACAGTGTATAAATTCACCAATGCAATTTCAAAACTTCAATCTTTTGATATCCTAGATCTTGTTATTTGGTCATATCCTTACGTGTCATTTATATAATTATGTCCACTTTTAGAGTTATCAAGTACGTACTAGGATATATTTAATATCATTTATTAGAATATTAAATATTAATATTAAATAATTAAAAATTAATTTTATTAATTGAAAACGATCTTACTGCTTATTTTAATTCTTAACGATAAAGGAAATAGTGAAGTAGTTAAGTGTGAAATGGAAGAATATATCGCCTAACATTCCATAATGTTCTACAAAACATGTAGATTATATTATGAATGGCTTCTGCAAAGATTTGTAATATATTTAAAACACCATATCTCTAATGTTTTATTAAAATGGATTTATATAATTATGCCAAAAATAATTTAATAATTATTAAATATTAATTATTAAAATTATTATAATTATAAAATATAATATTTAATATTATTTTATAATATTATCATTATATTATAATATTATAATAATATTATAATTATTAAATAATTATTAAATAATACCCTGAATTGTATTTGCATACGATATTTTAGCTTACCAGATTGTATCTCTGTATGTAAAAGTATTGCGGGCCATCCCTAAACACTAGGCAGAAGTTGTTGCTAAATTGTCGCTGCACTCGTTGGATCCTTAATGTATACGGCATGTATAATGGTGGTGCACGGATGTGCTGAGTAAATAACGGTCTAGGATTTATTAAGAAATTCGGCATTTATATAATGTGTTGCTTGATAGACTTGACTTCGATTCACGACTTTCAGTCACCATGTCACTTCTAGACGATCACTTCAGCATCGAAAGATGAGTACCCGGCAACCCTCATCAGTAGAATGAAGTACATACTGATCGTTTCGGTTGCCTGTGTGACATAGTGAATAAAGGCGTTTCCGACATTGATGGGTACTTTTCATCTCGATGCTAAAATGATCGTTGAAGTGATCATAAGGCAGCCGAAACGATCGATGGTAGTTCACCCTACTGATAAGTGCTGCCGGCTATCATCAGCTCGTCTTAGAGTAATAATGAAGTCTGCTCTACTTGTAATCGAACTCCGGTTCTTGGCAACATCTACAATTATGAAACTGAAGCTTATTAGCTCCCGGAGCACAGTTTAACACATCCAGATATAAAATTATAAAAATGTATCCTCCAAAGGATCCTGTGAGAAAGCAAGCAACGACAGCAAGTGAAATTCCTGCCGAATAAAATTAGGATGGTCCAGAAAGCACATGGTTAGTTTTAAGAGGCTAGGCCCATGCTACCACGTTTGTAAATTCTCAGAAATGCCTATTTAATATATCACAAGGCAGCCGAAACGACTGATGGTAGTTCACCCTACTGATGAGTGCTGCCGGCTACCATCAGCTCGTCTAGGAGTGATAAGGAAGTCTGCTCTACTTGTAATCAAACTCCGGTTTTTGGCAACATCTACAATTATGAAGCTGAAGCTTATTAGCTCACGGAGCACAGTTTAACCAAGTCAGATATGAAATTATAAAAATGTATTCTCCAAAGGATCCTGTGAGAAAGCAAGCAACAACAGCAAGTAAAATTCCTTCCGAATAAAATTTGGATTGTCCGGAATGCACATGGTTAGTTTTAAGAGGCTAGGGCCATGCTACCACGTTAGCAAATTCTCGGAAATGTCTATTTAATATATCACAAGGAAGCCGAAACGACTGATGGTAGTTCTCCCTACTGATGAGTGCTGCCGGCTACCATCAGCTAGTCTAGGAGGGATAAGGAAGTCTGCTCTACTTGTAATCGAACACCGGTTTTTGGCAACATCTACAATTATCAAGCTGAAGCTTATTAGCTCACGGAGCACAGTTTAACCAAGTCAGATATACAATTATAAAAATGTATCCTCCAAAGGATCCTGTTAGAAAGCAAGCAACGACATTAAGTAAAATTCCTGCCGAATAAAATTTGGATTGTCTGGAATGCACATGGTTAGTTTAAAGAGGCTAGGCCCATGCTACCACGTTTGCAAATTCTCGGAAATGCCTATTTAATATATCACAAGGAAGCCGAAACGACTGATGGTAGTTCTCCCTACTGATGAGTGCTGCCGGCTACCATCAGCTCGTCTAGGAGTGATAAGGAAGTCTGCTCTACTTGTAATCGAACTCCGGTTTTTGGCAACATCTACAATTATGAAGCTGAAGCTTATTAGCTTACGGAGCACTGTTTAACCAAATCAGATATGAAATTATAAAAATGTATCCTCCGAAGGATCCTGTGAGAAAGCAAGCAACGACAGCAAGTAAAATTCCTGCTGAATAAAATTGGGATTGTCTGGAATGCACATGGTTAGTTTAAAGAGGCTAGGCCCATGCTACCACGTTTGCAAATTCTCGGAAATGCCTATTTAATATATCACAAGGAAGCCGAAACGACTGATGGTAGTTCTCTTTACTGATGAGTGCTGCCGACTACCATCAGCTCGTCTAGGAGTGATAAGGAACTCTGCTCTACTTGTAATCGAACTCCGGTTTTTGGCAACATCTACAATTATGAAGCTGGAGCTTATTAGTTAACGGAGCACAGTTTAACCCAGTCAGATATAAAATTATAAAAATGTATCCTCCAAAGGATCCTGTGAGAAAGCAAGCAACGACAGCAAGTAAAATTCCTTCCGAATAAAATTTGGATTGTCCGGAATGCACATGGTTAGTTTTAAGAGGCTAGGCCCATGCTACCACGTTAGCAAATTCTCGGAAATGCCTATTTAATATATCACAAGGCAGCCGAAACGACTGATGGTAGTTCTTCCTACTGATGAGTGCTGCCTACTACCATCAGCTAGTCTTGGAGTGATAATGAAGTCTGCTTTACTTGTAATCGAACACCGGTTTTTGGCAACATCTACAATTATGAGGCTGAAGCCTTTTAGCTCACGGAGCACAGTTTAACCAAGTCAGATATACAATTATAAAAATGTATCCTCCAAAGGATCCTGTTAGAAAGCAAGCAACGAAAGCAAGTAAAATTCCTTCCGAATAAAATTTTGATTGTCCGAAATGCACATGGTTAGTTTAAAGAGGCTATGTCCATGCTACCACGTTAGCAAATTCTCGGAGATGCCTTTTTAATATATCACAAGGAAGCCGAAACGACTGATGGTAGCTCTCCCTACTGATGAGTGCTGCCGGCTACCATCAGCTAGTCTAAAAGTGATAAGAAAGTCTGCTCTACTTGTAATCGAACTCAGGTTTTTGGCAACATATACAATAATGAAACTGAAACTTATTAGCTCCCGGAGCACAGTTTCACACAGTCAGATAAAAATTTATAAAAATGTATCCTCCAAAGGATCCTGTGAGAAAGCAAGCAAGACAGCAAGTTAAATTCATGCCGACTAAAATTAGGATGATCCGGTAAGCAAGTTGTTAGCTTAATGATGCTATGTCCATGCTAACTCGTCAGCGAATTCTCAGAGATGCCTCTTAAATATATCACAAGGCAACCGAGCCACTGATGGTAGTTCACCCTACTGATGAGTTCTGCCGGATAGAATCAGCTCGTCTAGGATTGATAACGATGTCTGCTCTGTATGTAATCGAACTCCGGTTTTGACAACATTTTCGATTATGAAACTGAAGCTTATTGTCTGCTTTGACTTGCCCTTTACTAGGGCAAGCAGACATATTTTTTATTGAAAAAGTGTCGCCCGTGTAGTGCTTTTTCAAGTGTAAGTATTTATTATAACCAAGACAATTTTTTAAAAAAATTGCATTGGATATAATTAATACTTAAAATTGAAAAAGCCCAGCAAGGCAAAACGTTTTGAATAAATAATATTTATTTCTCTGCTTTGCCCTAGTGATATATATATATATATATATATAATTTTTAAAAAATAAAATTTCAAAAATTTTCAAATTTTGTGTGTGATTGTTTGCACTGAAGAAGAGCAAGAGCTCGAAACGTTTGCTAAAATAAACTAATAAGCCTGGTTTACTCTGTTCTAAATTTTGCTAACTAATATATAAGATTCTTCAAATTGTCCAGAGCTGTGTTCTACAGATATCTTAACTATATATGTTACAGATTGTGATTTTCAAAATTAAAAAGAAGTCATCTCAAAGCAAAATAGTAATATGATCCCACGATAGTCGATTCTGAGCCACCATTTTCAGTTATTGTCTCCATCATTGTTTGAATCTGCACTAGCTGATGTTCGAGTAGCTGAAAAGTATCTTCTTGCCATAGTCTTCGAATTTTCTTCATAAATTCTTCCGAACACCGTCTTTCGGACGAGGTCAGGTTTCTTGATCAAGTTATAGCGTTATCTTTGGTATCCTATTTTTTATTCGTAGTACATGTACAAGGTAGCGCTTTCTATTATTTCAAACCGGATCAGACACGGTATCGTTAAGTGAACATCGTGAATATACTCCTGAGTTTGTTATGTTATCGAGTTGATTAATTCTTGCCATTTTGAGTAGACAACGACGCTCAAAAATAGCAAGGTGCTTACTTGATAGCTCATCTTGCCAGCACTCGGAGCGATACATCAGCGCTGGGCGAACAACATACGAATATACTCGTATTTTGTCACAATATATACATTGGTATCGCCCCAGAAAGATTTTTATCTTGATAAGACGGCATCGGTTGTTATAATCCGACTTCGAATGACACTATCGTATTGACAATCATCTGTAAATATTAAACCGAGTTTAGTGACTGATTGCATCTTTTTAATAGTCATATTTTTAATAGTTCGGCTTGTTTAGGTACAATCCGTATTTTCTTGCTGCCTTGTTTATAAGGGTTGCTATACGCTGTATATTCACTGATGACTATACCATTATGATCACATTATCCCTATAAGTCAAATCATAAAGCAGCAGATCGCTTGGGTGTAACCAAATACTATCATTGTGCTTATCAAGCGTTTCCCATAGGAGATGGCCAATAACGACTGTAAACAATTCTGATGACAGTATACATCCCTGTTGAACACATGAACTGACAATGAATGGATTTCCAATTCAGCTCGCTTCGTGCACGACTGACAAACATTGCATCGATAATTTCGCACAGCCTCTTAAGAATATCTAAGGTTTGAACGAGTTTCAAGATAATTTGTTGATTTACTTGGTCAAACGCCCATTTGAAATTTAAGAATATTAACACTATGGCATAATGATGTTCTTGACGGAAATCCATCAAGATGCGAAGGGTAATGATATGATCGATGTTTCCTCGGTTAGGTCTAAATCCAGTTAGGATTACGGTTTCCAGATTTTTGCATACAACCGGTAAGTGCGATATAGGTCGGTAATTCGAGCAAAGTGAAACGTCTACTTTTTTAGTATAGAAATAATTACTAATGTCTGTAATTTCGATGAAATTTGATTATGATTCCAAATGCACTGGAACAGATCCTCCATATACTCTACAACATCAGCCCATCATGCTTGATGAATTCAGTATATATTTGATCAAGTTTTCCTGATTTTCTGCATTTTAGTGCACTAACCAGTTGGCTCAACTCACTACTTGTTTGGAATTTTCATTAATTTCCGATAGATATGGTATATATTTGTAAAATGAACTCTCCAGCGTACTAATCGTGCAGAGTTCTCGAACTGTATACATGACATATCGCAATTCCACAAAGTTGTGACTCCTTCCTGTTCATAAGATGTGTAGAATATTCTTATAACACTGAAAATCTTACCCGCATTGCCATTGCTAGCTGCTTTCTTGGCTTGTTTAGCAAGCTATAGCCCATATGTATCTTTATCATGATGGATGCTGGAGGTTAAGTTGCGGGTAAGAATCTTTGTGTATTTGCTATTTCCGGCACCCATGCTTGTTTTCTCTTCTAGGAAATCCACTACAAAAATTTTCTTGGAAAAACTAGATTTTGAATTACAAGTGATACCGATAGACACATGTTGGCACTTTATCATTTGATATTTATTCAAATAATTGAGATTTGTACAACCTTAATGGGAGTTTATAGAACTTGTCGTACATAACGGATTATATAAAACAGAAAATGACAGTTTCTTTATATATAAGTTGTATAAATGCCGTATTTCGAAAGAAATTCTGGACCGTTGTCTACTCAGCACATCCGTGCATAACTATTATATATGCAAAATGGTGTTGCTTATTAAACTGGACTTTGATTCACGACGTTCAGTCACCATGTCACTTCTAGACGACCAATGAGTACCCGGCAACATGCATCAGTAGAATGAAGTACTCACTGGTCGTTTCGGTTGCCTGTGTGACATTGTGAATAAAGGCGTTTCCCACACTTTGTTTAATTGTCTGAGGCTTACGCTCTTCACCAGATCGAATTGCTGTGATCCTTAAACGCTAGGCAGAGGTTGTTGCTGAATTGTCGCTGTGCTCGTTGGATCATTAATGGATACGGTATGTATAATAGTAGTGCACGGATGTGCTGAGTAGACAACGATCCAGGATTTCTTTCGAAATACGGCATTTATAATTAATTATTGCTGACAACTCTGATGTTTCTTTGTATTCCAGATTGTTCTGAAGAAGTCCTAGTAAGGGACTAAACGTTAAAATAAATTATATTGTTTTTGGTCTTTACCGGTTCACAAAGTTTTACTCTGAATATATATAATATATATACAATATATATTTTCAGATTAAAACTTTTTGAACCGGTAAATATCAAAAACAATATAATTTATTTTAACGTTTAGTCCCTTACTAGGACTTCTTCAGAACAATCTAGAATACAAAGAAACATCGGAGTTGTTAGCAATAATTAATTATGCCATAATTAGTTAGGTGTTGAACTTATATAATATATCATGTCACAAACACGTTTCCTATGTTATATCTTGCCACAAGTGGTAAAGCTTGTGTTAAGCCTTGTAGATATTCTGCCATTAACTGCGCGATCCAAAACATCTCTTTCGATTTACGTACTCGAGCATTCACCAAACCACTTTCGATGATGATGTAGTTATACGTTTCTAAGGCGTGATGCGTGAGGGCGTGTGCTACTGCTTCATCTGTTGGACAACGTTTTTTAATGTCTGCACGTCTGTTATTTATTTTTATATTCAGACCATTAGAGGTTTCACCGACATATTGTTTGACTGCAAAAACGCATCTGCCCAATTCTCAAAGACGTATCGAAAGATAAAATCGCAGCACTGCAATTACAATGTGCACAAATCCTTCGAATTGCAGGTATTCAACTAACGCATACACTTCGAAATTTCTATGGACGTGTTTATAATTCTTACCCTCCAAATGGGGATCAAATTTTGTATAATAGACTTATTCTGAAAAAGTGTAGAAAATTGTCAAAGTTAACAGGAAGATTTATTCACCCGAGTGAACTACGTTTAATCGCACATCATCCAAACAGAAGATTTCGTAGAACACAATCAACGATGAACAATCGACCTATTGAAACCCATTCCAACAACGATCCCGATGACTTTATTAAAAATATGACAACAATGGAATTGACAGATGATACCAAATCAGTTTTGGCACTTGGACTTAATTTTGCTACAAGTAAACGTGAGTTTAGCCAGTATCCCACAATGTAGAGTATCCGACAAACGTGTATCGAATGTTTTGGATCTATGAAAGACACTACATCGAAGAATGCTGCAATAAATGCAGTGGGAAGAAAGATATTTATGAAATATTCAAATTTTCCTCCAAATTATCGATCTAAGCCCAATCTCACAAGAACAGAAGTTAAAGCTTTAAACGAAGTAAGAAATCGGAAAGACATTGTAATTAAACCAGCTGATAATGGTGGAAAGATTGTGCTCTGTGATTGAAACGAATACATATCAGAAGCAAAAAGTACATACGCAGGAAGTCTGATCTACTTGTAATCAAACTCCGGTTTTTGGCAACATTTACGATTATGAAACTGAAGCTTATTGGCTCCCGGAGCACAGTTTAACACAGTCAGATATAAAATTATAAAAATGTATCCTCCAAAGGATCCTGTGAGAAAGCAAGCAACGACAGCAAGTAAATTTCCTGCCGAATACAATTAGGATGGTCCGGAAAGCACATGATTAGTTTAAAGACGCTAGGCCCATGCTACCACGTTAGCAAATTCTCGGGAATGCCTATTTAATATATCACAAGGCAGCCGAAACGACTGATGGTAGTTCACCCTACTGATGAGTGCTGCCGGCTACCACCAGCTCGTCTAGGAGTGATAAGGAAGTCTGCTCTACTTGTAATCAAACTCCGGTTTTTGGCAACATCTACGATTATATATATAGCAATAACAATATATTTTTAATATTTATAATATAGCAATATATAATTTATATTAGCAATATAAATATTATATTGCTAATATAATATTTAGCTATTATATTAGCTATTTATATATAGCAATATATTTGTATATTTTATAATATTTCAAGCGATTTTTTTGCAATAACAATATATATAGATAGATGTATAAAGCTGCGATTCGAGATCTAGTATAGTTTCGTCCATATATTTTCAGAGTAATATATGGACGAAACTATACTTAGTCTCGAATCGCAGCTTTATTAGCTTTGTTATTGCAAAAAATCGCTTGAAACTGTGGTCCAGGAGCCAAAGCTGGCTACCATATTTGCTGCTAAATAACTGGACTTCGATCATCAGCTCCATCATTTTAATGCATCACTCTGAGACGTACATATATATAAATAGCTAAGGATTAAAAGAAATTGACACAGACACAGTTTTTTAATTATTTATTGTGTACTTTACTTTACAACGTTTCGACAAAATGTCTTCTTCAGGTATAAGTTTCTTGGAAATTTTTGTCACTTACACACTTATACGTTTTTGCTTGCTACGGAAGAAAAATGTGGAATTTTTCCACATTTTATACATATCAATTTTGATATATATATATATATATATACTAAATGGTGTTGCTTGATAGACTGGACTTCTTCGATTCACGACTTTCAGTCACCATGTCACTTCTAGACGACCACTTCAGCATCGAAATGATGAGTACCCGGCAACACTCATCAGTAGAATGAGGTACACACTGGTCGTTTCGGTTGCCTGTGTGACATTGTGAATAAAGGCGTTTCCGACACTTTGCTTAATTGTTTGAGGCTTACGCTCTTAACCAGATCGAATTGATGTGCGGACCATCCTTAAACACTAGGCAGAGGTTGCTGCTGAATTGTCGCAGCATATATATTGTCGTTATATATATCAGCGTTAGTGAGAATTTAAAAAAGATTTATTTTTACGTGTCAAATGCGTGCCGACGCACGCTTACATGACCACGAAAACAAAACCAAAAATCTAAATAATGTTTCGAGGAGTTGTTACGGAGGCGATGTTTTAATGTTATAAAGGAGGGAGCACGCCGGACGTAGAGATGGAGATGATTCCATGCGAGTGGGGCGGCGAAGAGGAAGGATCAGAGACCGTAGTTGTTAGAGTAATTGGGAACGAGTAATAAGAGGGAATTACAGGATCGCAATGATAGAGAGGCGCGGCGAGTGTCGTATAAAAAAGGAAGGTTGATAAACAATGGGGAGCCGACAGTGATGAGACGAAAAGTTACGAGAAGAAGGCGAAGTTTGATGCGGATGTGGATTGTGGGCTAGGAGAGTTGGGCAATATATGTGCATGTTTGGTCGAAGCGACAGAGACGAAAGAGCACTCGGACGGCGGAGTTGATTATTCGTTGTAGGGCTGGGATGATGAATTTTGGAGAATTGGCGAAAAGGCTAAGGCAGTAATCGATTTTAGGGAAAAAAGCGATGAAAGAAGATACATACAGGAACAAAAGTCGATACGGGGGCGGATACGGCGGATGTCACGGAGAATTAAGTTAGACGAGCGGACCTTGTCATGGACGAAGGGTTTAAGGGAAAGGTGATCATCGAAATGTAAGCATAAGAAAGTGAGATTGTGTACTATGGGGATGATCGTTGAGGCAAAAGATACAGTGGGAGGAGATATGTTTGGTTTACGGTGAAGATCCACATTATTCTGTACTTGTCGGGGTTTAGAACTAGATGGAGATTATAGAGACGTTTGTGGATAGAAGAAAGACAGTTTGAGGCAGTTCGAGCAATTGTTTCTTAAGGAGGGGACAAACGATTGTGGATTTCCAGTGTGAAGGGAAGATACGAGTGCGGATGGACGAGTTAAACAAGGTTGTGAGAAAACGGGATATCGATAGGCATAAGGATTTAAGTATGTGTGTAGGCAGGGGATCGGCAGGTGAGGTTTTGTTGGGCAAAGACATGATGACATATGATACGTCGATGGGTGAAACAGGGAGAATATGATAGAGTTCCGGAAGGATGAGGCGAGGCGAGTAGCAGTGAGATGGAATGGAGAATTGATTTTGCAAGACAATCAGATATTGTTCAGCCTGATACTGTCTTTGTACGGGTTGTCGAACGTTAAGAATATCTCCTTGTTGTCATGTATAATTAATGGTCTAGTTATTATACGCTCACACATTCGCGATTTACCTTCCCCGTATACTCACAGATTTTGATATCAAAGGTTTTATAATTTTGTCAACATCGCGAATTTTTTGGGTCCTTCTAAAGAAGCGGGTTATCTAGACGGGTTGTATTTTTCCAAACATGTTAATTTACATTATAATTATAACATAATTGATTATTTATGCTTAAATAAATATTTTATAATTATTTACGTTTTAGATTATATATAATAAATAAAAGTTTCGCTTATCCTATCATACCTAGGCATTTTGAGACAAGTAAGAATATCGTGAGCTGATGAATATAGGATTCTTGAGCGTTGACACCGTTCCTCGATATAACGAACATATTTCTCTCCATGAAGGAGTGGAATTAGATAAGAGCTTATGCGATACTGTCAATAAATTTTTACGAATACAATTATTTTCTGGTAATCGCACATCTGGTCGAATGCACTATCATCTGGATGTTTTGTGCATGAATGTTATAATATCCATACTTTACCTTATGATTTTTATAACTGATAACTTTTAATTTTATGAGTTTTTATAAAATTACTTATATAATATAACTTAAAATTATATTGTTTTTGACATTATAAGTTATAAAAATTGTTTTAAATTTGATTTAAACATCGAAAATCAATTTACTATAAAAGTTTAAGGCACTCATTTTTTCAAATATTTCCACAAAGTGTTCGAATAAATGACCATTTTCAATAGTCTGCTAGAAAACTGTTCAAATTTTTATTTATAAATATTTATTTTTAATATTTATATTTTAGAATATTTATCAAATTCATAATTTGTATTTATTTTCCTTGAGATTCGCATCGTAATAAAACGTTTAGTAGAACTTGATAACATAGCAGTTCATGCTAATGACTTTTAATCAGTATCCTTTTGCATGGTGTATTATATATTAATCTGTTCATAGAAATGTTGAGTTTAAAAAAATCATTAAAAATTCAGCAGCTATCGAAATATAAACTTTAGATCTTATAACAAGACTAAATAATAAAAATACTTAGTCTTATACTATAAGACTCATAAGAAATGTTGTTCGGTTTGTCCTAGAAATGTTTGTTCTCCGAGCACTTGGTCTTACGAGTTTGCAATTTACTTGTAGAATTTAAATGGTTTTAAATGATTGTGAAATGCATCTTTAGACCCAGCTGTTCAAACGTATCGCTTTTATTCATATCTCGTTTTTATTAATTATTATATTGCAATAATTATATTACAATTTTCCATTTATTAAAATATTTAACAAAATTCATCACAGAAGAAACAAAAATTTCAAACCAAGTTTTAAATTAAATAAGTTTAGACATAAGTCAAGAGTCTTCAATACGTTCTACAGCCATATTTGCGTCCCCTATATATGCAACAAGCGCTCTAAGATTTGTATCATGGTTCGAAAATATAGCCTCAAAATATTTAGATCTGGAAAATTTAAATTATTTGCTGATAAAATTTGTCTATTTTCATTATTACTTATTTGTTGTTTTCTCCGAATATGTATTTTTACATTAATTTAATTTCCTCTTAATTATGTTTGTTCAGGCTCATTTTAGAGTTGTATATGTTTTTAATTTTGCTAACTATTGCCTCTATCGCTGTTTTGATTATTTTCTGTTGGTTATCTACTTGGACGGCGCAACCGAACTACGATCTATCCCAGTCTTCTATACTCATATACACCTTAAGGATTTTATCCGGCGAGGTTAACACGATTTCAACTCAACATTCTCCGAGGAACGAATCAACTGCTGTACTGCCATCTTTGCTAAGTGAAGAAGCATCCGAATATCTAAATAACCTAGAAGAACCGAATAACCAAGAAAGTATACCAATCGATAGGTAATATTTAAATTTACAACAATTAAAATTCACATATATTTGTATAATTTATTATATATAAAATAAAATATAATTTAAATAAATTATAATTACTCAATTAAAATTTATATTGAAAATATAAATGTTATTATATAAACATTTATATAAATATAAATGTTAAATATTTATGATCACTAATGAATTATTCAAAAATGTATTAATTAATGTATTAATTTAATATGCATAAATTTTATAATATTTACATATAAATATAAAAATTTATAATATTTTCTAAGTTAATTTTTTAAAAATGTTTTAAAGATTAAGAATTCTACCAAAAATCATCTAGATGCTTGATTTATCCAGGATCGTATTGCACTTATAATATTTGTAAAATATTTTCATTTTCATTGTCAAAGATTCACATTTTCATTTCATAATTTCTCAATGAAAAATTCACTTGTAAATTATACATTTGAATAATAAATTCTTATAAATTGAATAAAAAAATTAAAGATCACACATGATGTGATGTTAAATATTCATTAATATTTATAAAGCTTAATTAAAATGCACCAATTTTTGTATAATTTATTATAATTTAGTATAATTTAATTTATTATATATTTATATATAGTTTTTAATTGTATTTTGTTTATAAAATTAGACAAATATACTTTGCGCTAACTCTAGTTAAACATTTACGTTGTGCTAACATTATTTTGTTACCGCAAATATTATATATATTATTATGAAACTTAAAATATAATCAAACTGATTTTTTCAGATGTATTTTTTGGTTAATATTTGTTTTTATTAGATCTTTCTCATTTTGACTTTAGATACACTCACAATTATAATTATTTAAATTGTTTAAATTATTTCATAAATTAATATTATAATTATAATCTTAATTGGAAATATCAAATTTCCAATTAAGATTATATCATTTAGAAGACAATATTATATGATTTTTTGACAATATTATGTGATTTTTTGATTTAATTTTGAAATTCCATCAAAAAAATATATTTTGTTAGTGCTTTTAATTAGCAGTTAAAAGTTGATGCTTATTGTAGTCACACTATTGTAACTATCTTGTTCCATTAGGAGTGCAGGTTATAGGTTTAACTATACTCAATTAAGATGCCAAAAATAAAAGTTTTTATTTCTATCATATTCATTTTTTACCTTATATTAAAAGTAATATTAGGTATCCTGTACTTTAGACTTAACGACATTTAGAAAACAGGTCATAGTTCCAAGCTCAAATTTTAGTAGAATACTATACATTGGAGCTTTCAAGGTGTCTATGCAACTCTTGGTAGAAGGAAATCTAAATAAAATCTATAAACTAATTAACGAAACTCTTTTAAAATCTTGCTTAAAATCAAAAAAGTCGAGTTTTGAAGCTAGGTACACCCGAAAGCCGTGTTATATGCGCAAGCTTGCACGATACCTAATTTCGCTTTGTAAAATTTGTCGATACAAAGATAATGATAATTTTAAGAATTAATACTTCATGTGCAAAACGCAGTAAAGGATTCTGTCAAATGAATTTAATCGATTACGCTTAACCAGGTTAGAGTCTCAAAAGATAAGGTATGCTGACTTACAACTAACCGTCATCAAAGGTCTTCTTTAATTCTTCTTACAGAATGGAGCTTGCACTTTTTGGTAATTTTAGGTGCACAAAATGTTGTTGATTTAAGACAGGAATTAAATAACCTCATCTCTCATAATACGCCGTCACTTTGCGATCCATTAATTGCTCTATTTTCGAAAGAAGAACATAAAATGAAAAATAAGAAAGCCGCTGGTTCTGATAAATTATGCGTAGAAACTATTAGAGCATCTTTCGATATCATTGCAGATTATTGGGGTTTTCTTTTCAACTGCTTTTTTAGTGACTGCTTTGCTCCTGAATATTGGAAAGAAGGTATTATTAAAGTATTGTATAAAGAAAAGGATGATGTTAATAATGTTAATTCTTATCGTGTTATTGCTCTTCTTAACCATACCTATAAGCTTTTATCCTTCGCCGTGACTCGTCGCATTATTAAATTCCGCGAATATTTGCTTCCACATGAACAATTCCGTTTTCGTACTAACCGCTCAACTTTAAATGCATTGAATATTGACAGGAATGAAGTACATAAATCATTTTCTGTTAGAAAGCCTTTGTATACCATATTAATAAATTTTGCTAAAGGTCTTGACTCTGTTGATCGCCCAATGCTGCTTTTCAAATTTGCTCATTATTTTCACATAAATGGTTGATTACTACAGCTAATCAAAAATATCTTAGAACCAAATTGCCTTAAAGTTTTTGACGGCCTAAATTACTCTGAATGTTTATCATCTACACGGGGTGTCACACAGGGCGACCCTCTGAGTCCTACTTTATTTGCGTTCTTCGTAGGGTATTTACCTAGTAAAATTTGTAGTGGTGGAAGCTCGATAACGACGGTAATGTATGCGGACGACCTAGCTATGATGTCTACAAGACTACGAATCACAACTAGCTTTGGATAAAATATCTATATACTGTATGGACAATTATTTGAAAATAAATGTGCTTAAATCTAAAGTTTTAAAATTTAGGGGTGGAGTTCCATTAAGGAAAAAGGATAAACTTATTTTAGACTCTCAGATTCTTGAATTTTGCAGGAATATTACATATCTTGGGTTGCAGTTGGATTCTAGATGGTCCTTCACCTCTGCTGTCGAGGAAAAGGCTTCGAAGATTTCTATGGCTATCTGTAGTGTACGTAATCTGGGTGCTCTATCATACGAGGTCTTATTAAATACTTTCGTGTAATGCTATTATAAATTTTGACATACGGTTTGCTGGTAATATGGTCGGACTTATCCTTTTCGAAATTTGCTCAAATTAATGACTGCCAGAATATATTTATAAAGCACATTGTGGGTGTCTCAGTGAAATGTTTTTTACATCGGTCGCCATATTATCTCGATTCCTACTTTCTCTAATTATATTGACGCAATCTTCAATTAACCAAAAACTCAAGCGTTTCGATTAATGAATGTGAATTTACTCTGAAAAGATCCAAACTTAACTTTAAAATTTATTTAACGCCTTTATTTTTTACAGACTCGGTGGCAGCAGGCTTGTTATATTAAGATTGATTACTATGGAGGTTTTCTATTTATGGTTATCATGATAAACTTTTCATTATTAATATTTCAATTAATCCAGTCTCCATTCAATGTAAATGTGTATTCTGTGGCTCTCCGTATGCATCCTTACTGCATGTTTTTTCTTGTCCACATTTGTCTAAATTAGGATTAGCTGGGATTGGTAAACTACACAGATCCTGATATGCCGCACACCTGCCGAAATTCTTATTGAAGTATTAACATGTTGATAACTGATCTCAAATATATATTTGCCTGTTTATTGAATTCAATAATTGTTTGTTTTTCAATCCCTACCGAAAGGTTATGCGGATAAATAAATTTCTCTACATTAAAAGTAATATTAATAGAAAAGTATATTATTATAAATTATTATATTATATTATTATATTATTATAGTTATTATTATAGTTACTATCAGTTATTATATTGTATTTATTATCTAACAATGGTAAACAATGGTAAATTATCTAACAGTAAAGGAATAATAATATATTGCTATCAATTATTAGTCAAATTTTAGTGAAATAGTTAATTATTTTTAATTATTAGTAATTATTATTTTTAAAATAATTAATTTGTTCTTATTCTCAATGTAAAAAAATAAAATTTGTTCTAATAAATGTTTAAATACTACCCTATACATTTGCCCATTTTTATTTCATAATTTCTCAATGAAAAATTCAATTGTAAATTATACATTTGAATAATAAATTATTAGATCAACTATAATGAGTCATTATGATGTGGTCGACGAATCTAATCATGAATCCTTAACTGAAATCAACCCAACCGTTACAAATGACTGCTTAACTGAATCCTGCTGCCCACAACAACAGAGCAATGATAACAATTCTATCAACGTTTACTTTAGAATGCTTAACGAAAGCCAGAAAGTTGTTCATGCCCGACCAACACAAACTATAGGTGAACTTAAGCGATTGCACTTTGATCAAGAGCTGAATGCAAACCAACTTGTTCGTTTTATATTCAGAGGACGTCTTCTGCGAGACAATGAAACTTTAAGATCCTGTAACATAACGGATAATACAACCGTACATTGTTTTATTACTGCTCAAACAAATAATTCAACAGAGGACAATCGGCATATTAATGCAGATGATCTCCATTCAAATGGAATTCTATTTGGTAACTTTGATCCGTCGCAATGGTTTGTTCCAATGGTAACTGTCGCTCTCATTGGTATCTGGCTATTGAGACTAAAATTTAGACGAATATTCTCTCCAACATCAACTATACTTCTTTTTTTTCTTAGCTTTTTATATGCTACAGGAATTGCTTCGCTCGCATGTCAGCATTTCTCCCGATCAACAAATATCGTAGGTCATTCGTCGTAGACAGTTTGATTTTGTATTGCTGTGATTTTCATCTTGAAGATTTCTAATTTTCAAAAGAATGTTTTATGCCGGTACCGACTCCAATTTTACCTTTCCGCTGATCTGTGAATATAACTAATTGATATTGTCATGTTAAAAATATTCTTTTATTTCTAACATAAAAACTGTCATGCTTTATTTGAAATTTTATACTTTCGTTAATTACAAGACTTAAAAAAGAGATTTATAAATAATTATTGGAGCTGGATCAAAGGAAAGAAATTGTTTTTGATATTTCGCTAACTTCTGTTTGCATCTTCAGAAAATTACAATGCTTTTTTAATATTACATGCTTATATAAAAAGTTCAAAACGATCACCGCCATTTGCATTGATCAGGTGCTGCTGTTATTAGCGATAACCAGCTGCTTTCACTGTTGTTCGAATTTTTGACACGATTTCGGCAACTTTTGAAGGTACACAAAACGCAATGACAAAGAAGGGATTCAAAATAGTTTAGAAACAAAACAAAAATAATTACCATAATATTTTCATTCAGAATAAATAATTGAAAATTATTATTAAAAATTAGAAAAATATAAAAATAATAATTAAAAGTACTAGAAAAATTAAATAAAAGTATAAAAATAGAAAAGATTATTTAAACAAAGGAATCGTTTACAACATTTTTACAAAATATTTAAAACTACGTCTGGTTTATTATTCGATAATAATATTTAAGTTAATAATATTTAACATAATAATATTTAACATAATAATATTGGAGTTTTTATGAATGTAATAAACCTCAAGAATTTTTATATTTAAACAATTGGTTTCATTTGTTAATACAACAGTATTATTATAGTCAATATTGTGATCTAAATTTAAACTATGGTCTACAATAGCGCTACTTGGGCCATTTTTTAATGTGTATCTGTGTTGGTTTAATCTAGTATCTATTGGTTGGCCTGTTTGACCCACATATATATTTTATCGCATTTTAAACGAGAAATTTTATAAACTACTTCATCATTTTTATGTTTGGGTTTCTTTTTCAAAATGTCATGTAGTTTCGGTATTTTACTGTTATACAAAACAATATTTGAAGTATTTAATGTTTTATTGCTTGAATCAAATCTTTTGAAATTAATATTCCAAAAGTTATTTATAAATGTTAATCCTTTATATTTCTTTTCTCTTGCTGGGCCAAAAATAACTTGTTTATCAGACAACTTGTTTATCAGTTTTGATACTTTTGTAAAAGCTTTTTTAATTCCACGAAACAATATTTTAATTATTTGAATTTTTATAATAAAAGGATGTTTTTAAAATATCATTTGATGTTCTACTAACGACGATATCTAAAAATGTTAATATATAATCTAATTCTTATTTTATTGTCTACTGAATATTTTCATCAAAACAATTTATTGGTCTTAATATGTCCTTTACATCAAATGTTTATCACAAATAGCAAACGTATCATCCATCTTAGTGATATTATTCCCAATTTCTCATATATAATTTACTAAGATGGGATGCTAAAGGATTTCCCATTGCGAGATCATCGTTTTGTTCATATGCCTCTCCATTAAATTTAAAAGTTGTTTTATTTGCGCATAAAACAAGCAATTCGGTTCACTCTTCAAAACAAAGTTTAAAGGAGTCATCAGAAGTTTCCTCCAATAGTTTTGCAGCTAGCTCAATAGCTTTATTTGTGAGCACATTAGTGAACATCGAAACGATGTCAAAACTAATCATCGTTTTACCCTTTGCATTATAGTTAGGGATCATTTGATATAAATGAATTTCATCCTTAAGTTGGAAAAATAGGATATATCTAATAATGATTTAATTTTCCTCACGATTATTTTTGATATGGTATATGAATGTGTCATATATGATGCAATAATAGGTCTTGAACAATGTTCCTATTTATGAATTTCTGGATGTAAGTACATAGAACCAGATTTTGCATTTTTTGATAAACAAGTTCTTAAAATGTTATTATCAATTTTATTATTTATATTCATCTTTTTCAAAAAATATTAAATACTGTGTCTTTTTAATGTATCGTCTCTGTTTAATTTATTAAATTTTGAATTTTAATAGCATCCGTACCTCATTTTATATATTCTACGTTATTCATTACAACAAAACAATTATTTTTATCAGATTTACAAATTACCAAGTCCTTTATGCTAATTTCGTTTTTAGCAATTTCAATGTCTTTGTTTAATTTTTCTTGGTTCGAACCTGACTTTAAGAGTTTCTTAAAGTTTAAGCTTATGTATTTAGATAAATTATTTATATAGTTTTTTGAATTAAAACAAGTTTTTTCGAATTCAGTGAAAATTTTAGGTTCTGGAAATATTATCTTTGGTGTAAAGTTAGGACCCAAATTTAAGACTTTAACTAGATTAGTACTTAATTCTTGATTAGACCAATTTACAAATTTGTTTTTAATTCTGTTTGAGTAATCTTTATAGGTTCTAACACTTTGAATGTCCACGTATTGCTTTTGTAAATTGTACAAAAACAAAAACTTTTAAAGGTGTTTAAAACCAGAAATTCAATATAAATACATTTATAATTTAAATAATTATTTTAAATTTCTAAATGATTAATACTAAGAATATTAAACAAATTTTGAAATAAATTAAGTGATTGATGTTGATTAGAAACTGAAAACTCAAAATTAATAGCAAAATTTAAAAGTTGCCTACTTACTATTTTGAAAAATTTGAGTCGTTAAAATTTTTAATGCCGCACTTCAACTTTGCACATTGTGGAATTAAATTATTTTCTTTGCAACCTCTTAAAAATATAATAACCATTCTAGATTTCTATATGTCGATTTCGATATTCTCTAAGCTTCTTGATAACTGCAGACCAGTGACTCCATAGCACTGTCGAATGATTTTAAATAGTTGATAATAATCCATTATTGATAAATAATTATTGGAGCTGGATCAAAGGAAAGAAGAAATTATTTTTGATATTTCGCTAACTACTGTTAAAAATTATGACAAATTTATTTTTTATTAAAAATTATTAAAAATTTCGCTAAATACTGTCAAAAATTCAAACAACAGTGAAAGCAGATGGTAATCGCTAACAACAGCAGCATCTGCCCAAAGCAAATGGCGGTGATCGTTTTAAACTTTTTTATATAATCATTAAAAAACATTGTAATTTTCTGAAGATGCTAACAGTGGTTAGCGAAATATCAAAAATAATTACCTCCTTTATTCGATCCAGCTCCAATAATTATTTATCAATAATGGATCATAATCAACTATTTAAAAATATTTAAATTTTATTTAGCATTATTTTAGTATTTTTAATGTTTAATTTACCTTTA
This sequence comes from Pomphorhynchus laevis, assembly GCA_012934845.2. Classification (NCBI taxonomy): domain Eukaryota; kingdom Metazoa; phylum Acanthocephala; class Palaeacanthocephala; order Echinorhynchida; family Pomphorhynchidae; genus Pomphorhynchus; species Pomphorhynchus laevis. Next base: position 69,812 of record WNNJ02002985.1, read on the forward strand.
TTTATTTGTTGAATAAGGTCTGAAACCTGATAACATAGCAGTCTTCCTGATGACCGCTATTCCTTATTCTGATACAGCGTATATTATTTATTAGTCAATTCATAAAAATTGACTTTTATTTTAAATTTCAATTTTAAATTTTAACTTCATATTAATTATATAAAATCTTATATATAATTATTAAATTATTTAATAATTACCTTTAATTATTTATTAGTTTTTCAATTAATAATTATCTATTATCTGTCATTTATTTGATCTATAAATAATTTAAATTACATTTACTCAGTTAGCTGATCTGATTAATAAATGAAGACATGTGAGTTTAAAAACTCCGCGATGTCAATATTCAGTCAGGTCAGCTAACAGAGTCTAAAATATTAAACTCGAATAATACTACTTTGCTCTATATTTGTACTTTACAAGATAACAGAAAATTGTGGAGAAAATTATTAAAAAAATAAACGAATTCGAATTCTTATAACTTAGGGCAGAAATAGACTGAAAAAAAAGCAAAATAATTTTATTATATAAAATCTTATAAAAATTATTTATTTTCTATAATTAAAAAATGAGATTTATTTTGAGTGGCAAATGCGTACAAAACGGCGTGCTTACAATCCCTTTAGAAATGATATGTACAAAAATAAAAGTTGTAGGAACTTGCATGGTCTTATTCGTTTCGTCAGTAAATACGTTACTTTAGCAAAATGTTTCAAATATATTGTAACCGCAGAAAATGATATAATGATATAAAATCTTATAAATCTTTTAAATAGTATATAATTCGTAGACTTAATATGCTTAATTTTGAAATTAAAAAAAATTTCAAAATTAAATTTAAATTTCAAATTAAATTTAAAAAAAAAACATTTTTTTACTTTTGTTCATTTTTAAAAACAAAAAAATTGCAATATAAAAGAAAGCTAAATAAAATTAAAAAACTAAAATTTAGTAAACCACATTTTACTACAAAACGTAAATTAACAAAGATTATTTTTAAATTTCGGGAACTATCGTGTATAGTTAAACGACAACAAAAATTATTTTAATATTTCGCTAGCAACTACTAGCATCTTCAGAAATTAGCACGAAAAAGAAAAAAATCAGGAATTAAATAATAAATAATTTAATAATTTTATATAAGATTTTATATAATTTATATATAAATTATATAAATAAATATAATATAATTTATTATTAATTTATAATAAATAATTTATTATAATAAATATATTAATATAGT